>OX457044.1:52234605-52259605 GCA_949752735.1 Lumbricus terrestris
GGGGGATGCGACATGGGTTCGGCGTCCGCCACAGCGCTCCCTTTGGCATCGCCGCACAGTACCGCGACAAGGAGCACCTTCACGCTTCGCTGCCGTCGTCCATCAACAGTCACGCAACATCGACGACGACGACGATGACGATGGAGCAGCATCAGAGAGGCAGGAGCGAGAGTTCTGATGCTGCCGTCACGGATCGACACCGCGGGGGATTCGTGCTGACCGGTCGATCGACCCCAGGATTCAGCGATGCGGAACAGATGAGGAGCCGGTCATCCAGCTCAGGACGATCATTTGCTGATAGGTACACGCTTATAGACTACTACTGTTAGTAAACTACTGCTGTTAATAAATTACTACTGTTAATAAATTACTACCGTTAATAAACTACTACTAGTAGTAGTATCTACTACTGTTAATAAACTGCTACTGCTGATAAACTACTACTGTTAATAAACTACTAATAGTAGTAGTATCTACTACAGTACTGTTAATAAGCTACTACCGTTAATAAACTACTAATAGTAGTAGTATCTACTACTGTTAATAAGCTACTAATCAAGGCCGTAGCTAGGGGGGTGTTTTGGGTGTTTGAACACCCCCCGAAATGGAAAATGTGAAAAATAATATATGCATTTAAGAACACATGATGTAAAAACCATGAAATAAAACCATGAAAACACCCCCCAAGAATGCCGGATGACTAAAAAAAGGTCAAAAAAGGTCATCAGTTTTTTAGGAAGGGAAATTGGTGAGTGAAACACCCCCCGAAATCAAATCCTGGCTACGGCCTTGCTACTAATAGTAGTAGTATCTACTACTGTTAATAAACTACTACTGCTAATAAACTGGTGCTGTCATAGATAATATTATATCCAGTATGAGAGCTGCAGGGAAATAACTGTTGGTCAGACGTAACTACACTTAATGAGTGCCCGTGCCAAGCCTGGATAACGGAGGAGGGTGATGGTCTTTGTTATCGCACGATGTCGTTTAACTGCAACTACTTATACTACGATAGGATCATAGAAAAGACTTAGAGTTTGAACCCCCGTAACGACCCGACTATTCTCGCCTGCATGAATATCTATGTACCACTTGCACCCATTCGAACCTTTTGAACTCAGCTATAGATAGTTCAATGTGAAGGACTCGACCACTGCTCGTACTTCAACAGTATAATTATATACGCCAGTCTCAAGCTTCGAGAAAGGAGGAGGGCGACACCATTCATCCTTGGGAGAATTTTACAGCAAAGGAGAGGCCTGGCTGTCCCATATTATACGCTTCTCTGCAGATAGGCAACAGTTGCTAGCAATAGATATTTCTGCTACACTTGCTCTCCATCCCAACTCAGCTATTATAGTGAGTATACGCTGACCGTTCGGTGGGAGGATAAGACGACGAGGTGGAGGCATGACCGTCCGCTCTTATACTCCGGGACTAATAAAAACGAAGCCGCTAACACTTTGTGTGTATAGGCTACGGTTGCAGACTCTATAGGCTACCTAGCTGTAAGGACCGTTTCTCCTTTCAGCAGGTAATTTACAATACCGCTATCTGTCTGTAGCACTTCATGCTACTTCGATGTAGTAGTGTCTCGTCCGATGTCACTCGACCAAACATAATATCGTGAGATTCGTGACTATCGTCGATTTCATGGACGACGAAATTTTAAAAAAATGATATTATACAGATTTGCGGTTGAAGTCATGAAATGATGGAAATAGAAGGAAGGAAAGAGAAGGAAGGAAATAAAGGGAAGGGTAGAAGGAAGGCTTGTAAGGGACGAATAGGCCTACGCAACTCACAATAATACTCAGCGCCATGGGTTGATTGTTGGTCAGTAGGTAGTGGCGTTTAACATAATTATGCCTAGTAGTAGTAGTAAGTAGTAGTAGTAGTAGTAGTAGTAGTGGTAGTGGTAGTGGTGGTGGTGGTGGTGGTGGTAGTGGTAGTGGTAGTGGTAGTGGTAGTGGTAGTAGTAGTAGTAGTAGTAGTAGTAGTAGTAGTAGTAGTAGTAGTAGTAGTAGTAGTAGTAGCTAGTAGTAGTAGTAGTAGTAGTAGTAGTAGTAGTAGTAGTAGTAGTAGTAGTAGTAGTAGTATCAGTATCAGTATCAGTATCAGTATCAGTATCAGCAGTACACTGCACTGATATCATCAGTAGTAGTAGTGTATACGGCGAGGGAGAGACGTCCGCTTTTATACTACACGGCCACTGCTGTAGCAGTAGTATTTAATAATTTTAATACTTTATAACTTATAATAATAATGTAAGTTTCTCTAAATTACTGCTGCTACTAGTACTACTGGTGATACTATTACTGCTGCTACTAGTGTTGCTGCTGCTGCTGATGCTGCTGCTGCTACTACTGCTGTTACTACCACTACTACTACTACAATCGTGAATGTCTGTTGTAGGTTTCGCCTGAGGCGTGGTCAAAGCACCGGTGATCTGCCTCGCTCCGTCCACCATTCGATGGGTCGTACGTCGGCCGAGACCCCCAGCCCCGGCCGAGGCGGGGGCAGCGCTGGCGGTGGTGCCGGGGGTCGGACGGGGAACCTGGGTGGCAGCGGGGACACTGGTCATGGCCTGCTGGGCTCGAACGTCGACATAGCTGACGCTGATTGCACTGAGACGTACATGGGTGAGTGGAAGGCCGACAAGAGGTCAGGGTTCGGGGTGAGCGAGAGGTCAGACGGACTGAAGTACGTCGGCGAATGGTACAACGATAAGAAGTACGGGTATGGCGTTACGACGCTCAAGGACGGGACGAGGGAGGAGGGCAAGTACAAGGACAACGAGCTGATCACTTCCGGTAAGAAGCGGAAGCTGTTCGCCATCAGCAAGACTCGTCTGAGGGACCGCGTCGATGCGGCCATTGTGTCGGCGTCGAGGGCGGCAGAGGTGGCCCAGCAGAAGGCGGTCATCGCAAGTGCCAGGTAGGACACGATCAAAGAGGAAGGGGGGGGGTGCTAGTTTATGACGACGACGACGACAACGACGACGAATGATGAAGACGAAGAGGATGTTGTTGTTGTTGTTGTTGATGATGATGGTGGTGATGATAGTGATGATGATGGTGGTGGTGATGATGGTGGTGATGATGATGATGATGATGATGATGATGCTGATGATGATGGTGATGATTGATGATGATGGTGATGATGATGATGATTGATGATGGTGATGATGATGATGATGATGATGATACACGATAACCAGAAATGCCCAACAATGTGGTGATCATGGCTATGACGATGACGATTATGATTATAATGATGATGACTACGGTGATGATGATGATGACAATGATGATAACGAGGAATGCCGAACGATGTGGTGATGACGGCTATGATGATGATGATGATTACGATGGCGACCATTATGATGATAACAATGACGATGATGATGGTGATGATGATGATAGCGAATGATTACGATGATGACGAGAGAGTGTATGTATGTATGTGCGTAGGAGAGCGAACGCCCGACAGAAGGCGGAGAGTTCGGACAAGGCTGCCATTAAGTCTCTGTCGGACGCTGACGTCGCTCGTGATGAGGCCGACAAATACTTGCAACAGACTCCTCAGACGGCCATAGGTATAATAATTATTAATAAATATGCATGATCAATATAATTAACATCCATTGCATTTATTAAGCGCCACTGAAAAAATAATAATAACCAGGATTAAATCGATGACCTTTGTTGTCTTGCACTAAAGTACTAACGTGATTGAAAAAGCTAGATTTTTCTTAGTGTGGAAAATCAGGAAAGGGTAAACCCTCTAGTAGTGGGATTGGTTGTTAATGTCACTACTACTATACTGCGTATACCACTATCAATACCATCAATAGTTCTGCTACTTCTACTCCTACTGTTGATGCTTTTGCTGCTGCTGCTGCAACTACTACTAGTACTGCTATCAACTCTACACCACTATTATAACTACCACCACTATATTGATGTTGTTTAAAATGCTCCCTTCAACTACTGTATGAAGGCCAACTTATTGGTGTATGGACAAGATGCTAAAACTGTCACAGTATAGCACAAGGTGGATATTAACTACTTTGAGACAAATTTAAACGACCCTGACCCAACTCGTTTTCAATTGAATTGATCAGGTGTAGGCCTATGTTTACAGTGAAATGACGATGTAGGCCTACACAGTATACTTAGACCAGACCTACTTTAGTCTTTATTGATCCGCTCTGCCGTCAACGTTTCAAAGACTCCCACGCAATGCCAGATATCGATCAGAATAACTATTGTTATCGTTTCAATCAGAGCTGGAAGGCTGAAAGCCATAAGCGATGATTGTGTGGGACGCGGTGGTGTAGTGGCTATGTTCGTTGCTTGCAGCCGGTAGGTTTCAGGTTCGAATCCACCTCAGTCGCCGCGTAGGGACCTTGGGCAATTCCTTCACTCGCAATTGCTCAACGCTTCGGCGTGAAACTCCGATGCAGTGTCCGCACTTTAGTCGGGAGCGCATCTGAGTAGCTATCTTGAAGGGGCGCTATGACAGATGCACATACAAACAAACATAAGAACCGCTAACAGTCGATCCTTTAGCTATACAGTTTTCTGTTTGGTTTTGAAGTTCCTGTCAACCAGGAGACCCGCGCTCGGATGTTACCTGGCCTGGAGGAACAGCGCAGCGGTCAACAGCAGCGAAGGCATCTGCATGACAACCAGCAGCTCCTCTCCAGCCAACATGGAAAGACCGGAGAGGCGGAAACGTCGATGATCGGAAAGACCTCGCGACTCCTTCCGCCCCGCCAGGAAAGCTCCGACAGCTACACGAGCAACCAGAGCAGCTCCGTGGGAAGCAGCTCGGTGACGACGACATCTCCCCCGCCGCCGAAGCCCCCTCGCTCTTCCCCGGCGACCTTTGATGGACGGGACCCTGAGGACGACCCACAGTACGGCCGTGGCCCGCCGCAGGGGAGGACTCAGCCTGTCCCGTCGCGTCCTGAGCCGCCAGTAGTGACGCGAATGACGGCCCCGTTGTACGCCAGGGGACCCGCGAACGTTCCCAGGAATGGTCAGCAACAGCAGGACCATCTCCTCGCGAACCACAACCGTCGTTCGTCGGACGATAGAGGCTACGCGGACGACGGCGGCCACTCCAGCACGACCCTGACCGCCGGCGGAATGACCTCGACGGCGGACAGGCGATCCAACTCCGTTCGGAATTTTCGACCGTCTCCGCAGACCGAGAGCAGCGCTTACCTTGACTTTTCGGATTCGGCGGACAGCGGTCACCAGGCGTCGTCGTCGTCCTCGCGAGCCCCTCGCGGTGCAGCAGGAGGCGGCGGAGGTGGAGGCGGTGGCCCGACGTCCCCTCAGATCCTCCTTCACCCGGCGACGCCGATCGGCCGCCAGGGTTCACAGAGGGCGCAGCCACCGCAAGACGACAAGCTGCGACAGCGTTTCCCATCGGCCGAAGGGACGGTGTCGTTCAATCGATCCAACTCTACGTCGAATGATTCGAATCGGACATTCTCTCCTGTTTTGTCGAATCGTCAATACCAACAACCGATCAGCCACGACGCGTTGACCCATCAGAACTCAGATCCATCGAGAGGGGGAGTAGGGGAAGGAGGTCGCGACTTCATCGATCACCAGTTCTCCAACAGCCACGACGACCACGGGGGCCCTGTCTCGGCAACCCGACACCAGCCGGACAATTACCCGCGTCATCTACCCCAGCCTACGTCCCCGAACGCTAGGATTCCGACGGCTCAGTCGCACCCCTCCAACTTCCGTTCCCCTTCCTCCGCCGCTCCCTCCAGCTCCACCAGAAACCTCGCCAGCGATAGCTTCCGGATGCACCAGGCCGACAACTCCAGGAATCGCGTCGGCGGCGGCGGCGTTGGAGTCCGTAGTGGCACGTCAAGCCCGAACACGTGGGACCGGGTGTCCCATCGAAGACGCGGGACACTTCCAAACATCGTCCACTACCCGCCGCCCAACATCTCATCAAAACCCGGCAGCAAAGACGGATCAGGAGGATCGGGAGAAGACCCTCGTCGCGCGGCAAGAGAGACCTTCATCATCGAGAACGGCGTCCGACGTCGCCTTATAACCGACCCGAGCGGGTGGGACACGGCTCCCTCGTCGGCGACGGAAAGAGAGCCCCCACTGCTGCTGCAGAGGTTCACCCTGGAGTCGACGGAGCAGCCCCGTGGGGGACTCGAGAAGCGGGGCATCAAAGCCAGTCTTCCGGACGTCTACAGAGTCCGGGAAGCAACGACGAGTATGCCCAGGGAGCAGGTGTTTGCCCTCAGTCAGCACAGGAGAGATGAACTGCGGAAGGAAAGGGATGACAGGGAACGGGAAACCGTCATCATCCGGTTATCAGACATAACGGTAAGGCGGAGTTGACGGAGTCCACGGAAAAAGGCTGAAGAGTGGCTCTCAATATTAATGGACAATTAAATACACAAGGGCTTCACACAGGGCCGCAAATTCCCCCCCCCCCCCCACATAGGCGGAGACCTGGGCCGAGAATTGGGGGGGGGGGCAGAAAGACGCGAGATTTTCCGAAAAATTTCTGACGACCGGCGATTTCTGTGAAAAAAAAGTTATTTTCGCCGCCAAAAAAGTTGATGACCTTTTTTTTAGTCGTCCGGCCAAAATCTCGACGAAATTTTCTATTTTCGCCGCCAAAAAAGTTGATGACTTTTTTTAGTCATCCGGCCAAAATCTCGACCGAATGTTTTATTTCGCCGCCACAAAAAGTCTTGACGCTCAAACATTGGGGGGGGGGAACAAATGCATGGGCCGTTCCCCAACACTTTCTTTGGGGGGTACCGTCCCCCCTGTCCCCCCCTAGGTCTCCGCCCGTGCCCCCCCCCACAATGCTGGTTCGGGTGCTGTGATTACATTCCAAAGGCCCTTTGACGACTAACCGGTCCACCGCGTACTTATATACAACTGCGGACCCTTAATTAAAACTGCGGACTCGGGAGCGGCAGCACCCCTAGTAACAGCACTATCCATGGGCATATTCTGGAGGTGTTTACGAGTTCATCCCAAATAAGTATAGCCTACAGGCCTAATTTCAAATTATTTCAAACCAATTATTTCAAACTGATTCTGTGAACCGGTATATTCTGTGTAGTTCGATACCGTGTCATTTAAGAAAAAAAAACAAAATGGAAAACCACGAAATTTTTCCTGACGCGCTAGTGTCACCACCAACAGCACAGCCAGGATTATAATTAAGTTATAGTGGTCCTCTGGACATTAAGAAAATATGATTTGCTCATGCATTATAGTTTGCCCAATCTGCCGTAGACCTAGTAGTTCTTATCGCACCACTGAACTCTCCACGTAAACCATATAAATTGTAATTATACGTAGGCTACCTAGCTTCAGATTTTACAAAACTTGTCCGGTAATTTGCCGGTAACAACAACAATTACCACTGAATTAAGTGAGTGTGGATGCAACTAAACTGGTAAGAAGTAAATCGGTAACAAGTTAGTAAGTAAGCACGCGTTTATGGGCACGAAGGGTCTAACCTCTATGACCAATAATTATTATTAATAACTATGAATTCATTGCAAGAAGCAACGACTGTGCGTATTGATAGCAAAACGTATGTAATATTGGGCTTTGGAAGGATTTATTTACTACTTGTAGATATTTTAAAGGTTCTCTGTAAATACCTGAAATTTTTTCCTGCTTTGTTTGGTCTTTTGTCTTAGTCGTGGTGCAAAGAGAACCAGTTAATCGTGTTCCTAGTCGCTCTCAACCTCAGTCTGGCCGCCATGTTTCTTAGCTTCCTCACTCACAGCAAAGACACACCGAGATAAAAACAAAACGGCATCGATGCGTATGCAAAGAATATCAAGATGAATATTAAATCGAAAATACATGAATAATGTAAATTTTGCGTACGAATATTAATTATGTCTTTCTCGGGAGCTGTTGTGCGTTGCCCGATTTTGCCGGTGCCTTTGAATGGCAAACGAACATTGAGCATTATCAGAGATCGTTCGAATCGTTTTGACTTTGCAATTACGCATGTGCGTTGATAGAACGAGTAAGTAAGCACGCAAGGAAATACTGCTCGAGTTTCTTTCGAAATATGAGCTGACATGACTATGAATCAGGATCATGTTCAATGGAAGAGCTATATGAGACTTCCGACAGATATTAACTCACGAGAAGGCCTCCTTTAGTTTTCCAGTAAACACTTGGCATCCTTCTGATCCTAAAGAAACTATGTAGCCTATAAGTTATAGAGGCACCTATTGTGCACCAGATCCAAGTTATGAGTTCTTAGCATAGCCTATGTTTGATGATTACGAGGATTCCGATAGACATGTAGGCACAGGCGGCACAAAGTATGGGTAGGCCTACATGGTTCCCATAGTTCAGCTATAGACAGTGACAGTTTGATGGTTAACAGGTTGGACTGTCAGTTGAGAGATTGAGAGTTCAGATTCTCGACAAGGATGTATTTCTTTCAAGATTTGTGCTCCCTTTACGCCCATGGCCACTTCAGCTGGTATGAGAACATTGCCTGAAAACTGTCGGTGTGTAGATTGATTGGCAAATGATAAGAGTGGCACTGGCCATCTCAAGATCTCAAGGCTAGGAAAATGAAGTTGTTAGAGTTCAGAGCCCTGAATGCATTTAGACCTAACGTAACGTAACGTTTGTTTATAGAAGTGGTCTAAGAATAGCAGATGCTCGTTTTGACGAGAGTTTAGCTATATCTAGTGGACAATATTGAGCACATGCATTTGAACTCGGTAGAGGCATTAAAAATTGTCTTCTAATTATATGTAGAAGATCTTCTAGCACGAGTTTGTAAGATATTGGCCTTTTGTAAATATTGTGCCATCAACCGCAATTAAATTTACGAAGTTAGGTTTTTCTTGTTCTGTAAAGTTCGTCTTTTGACATTTTCGCTTTTTTTTTACAGCGCTCGTGTTAAGCTGGCGCTCTGCGCTTGGCCCTTCGAGTTGCACTTTAGAAATTTGGAGATTACGATACGGTTTCTCACGCTTTGCCGATTTAATCTTTTTCTGAACTAATAATCTATTTGATCAATATAAATCCTAATCTTAAAAAAGAGTCCATTCAAGTTTCTAACTGTAACCCCAACACAGGACTGTTTTTAAGGGAATTTTAGAACTGCACAACTTCTTCTTTCCCTTCCCATCTCCCATGGTAAATTACTTCCAATCGGGGAACACCGACTTTTTTGCTAGTTTTCACTGTACATAAGTGGTTCTAAAACTGCATAAATACATTTAGAACTGCACATTTTGTGTACAACTGCACGTTAAAAAAGCCCTGCCCCAACAAGCTTTTGTGACACCTAAAGCAATCTTTGGAAAGACACAACCTCCTTGTAGCCTACATTAAAATATTGAGGAACCCGCGTTAAATGAAGCAGCGTTGTGGAAATAGTACCTAGTGAAATCACTCAAATTAGTCAGATTTGTTCACCATTTGGAAAGCACGATACTATATTTTCTTTATTAACCAAAGATTTTTAATAGGGTGGAAATTGGTTACGTTAAAGAATATTGCAGGGGCAGCGCAGATGAGGTCGCGTGATGTGGCCTATTTATGGTATAGGCGCGGGAGCTTCTGCAGGTAGCCTATTCTCAGAAGAATAAAAGCGAAAAATTCCTATTTTTGTCATGTTGAAATCGACAAGTTCAACGTAGTTTTACACGCAAAGTATAATAAGCCTAGTAGTATCAAAATTATTTTTACTATTTATTGGAAATTATAAAACTTACAGCATGCCACACGACGTGGGTTGTAAAGAGACAGGATCTTCTTTCCGTTTTCTTCTCAATAGACCAGAATGCATCACGCGCTCTCTTTCGCAGTTTTGTCGCCAATAATCCATCACCCTCCCTTTGAAAATCATTTTTAATTATGAGCAATGATTGTTTAATTAAAGTAATTTTCGGAGGAAAATTGAAGGTAGTTTTATCGGTAGTTTTATTTATAGTTTTTGCTTCATCAGCAAATTAACTAACAAAGTTTAATGCAAATGGAGGGAACGTGAAAATTGGTGGATTTGCATGCACACCGGAAACCGTTGCTGCTGTTGTAAAACGCATCACGTGTTCGTGCTTGAGTTCACATGCACTGATGTATCTCGCTTTTCTCAGAATGTCTTGTTTATTGTAGTGCGGCAATAATATTTAGTCAATCCGGTGACATTAGTTGGGCTGTTGCCTGGATTTTTCCATTCCAAACATCTGGATACCACTGTATAGGAAAGAAAGACACTGGAAGATTGACCTCTTCCAGTCTTTTTTGCAACTATTAATGTTTGCCCGACTTTAATGTGTGCTTTTCTGAACTTCGTAAGGAAGATTTAATCAATGATCACTGCTGTATTGCATTGTAGAATATTGTATCTAGAGGGTCGATAGTTGTGACTTTTGAGGTCATGTCTGTCTGTAGTGAGGTTGATCCAGTGTGAGAATTGTACGATATTTAATCTAGTGAATTCTGTAGCGCTGTTAATAAACTGAAAAAGATTTGCATTGTATATAAATTATATGAAGTCTTGAAGCATGAAATATAGGATTTTCGTATAATAAAATTTATTATTGTATAAGCAGAGGGCCGGAGGTATTTTGAGAGAGGTCAGTAGCGGCGCTAGGAGGAGCTAGGGGCTAAGCCCCCCCCCTAAAAGGCCATCCATTTTTTTCCATGTAAAATTTTGGGGGGGACGATTAACCCCTTTAGCCCCCCAAAATAACCGCAAAGGTACGCACGAGGTTTGGCAGATATCTTGGCGGTCACACGGAAAAGGACCATTTTTCCAAGATTTCGACCAAATGACTAAAAAAACATCAGAAATTTTGACGGCTCAAATGGAAATTTTTCTTTAAATTTTGGTCGATGACTAAAAGAAAGGTCATCAGAAATTTTGGCAACTGAAAACGGAAAATTGTTTCCGAAAATTCAGCCCCTCCCAAACTGAAATCCTGGCGCCGCCACTGAGGGAGGTGTGAGATTTGTAGGAAAAGAACAGTGTGGGGGTTAGAATATGATTCACGTCGATATGGGGGGAGTGTAAAAAATATCAAAACCTGCTGGTATTTTGTCTTAAGAACGCCTATATACACGTTTAAACCTCTCAGCCTCTTCAATTAAAGCCTAATTAAGGCCTACATGGTTAAAGCTACCTATATACACAGTCGCCATCTTCATCGTGGATGCAAAGGTTTCTCTATTTGAAGATTGTCAAGCATAGCGTATAATTATAAGTAGGTCAATATTGTGTATTTTCTAGTCAGCGTGCGAAGGCGTGGCTAAATATGCAAATGAGAGGCGATGCTGCCGTGAAAAGCAATATGCACCTGGGATTGTATGCCCAGCTGCGCCGTTTTAACCGGAATCGTCATTCTTTGGCTCTTTGTGCTTGTAGATGGATTTTGCAACAACTGTCCTATAGCCTTTTGTAATTTTTATTTATTCAACCATCCATTCAGTGATTTTTGCCGCATGTCTTATTCTGTTTGGTCATTGCGCAGAAATACAAATGCGCTAAATAAAAGCGTGTATACAGCATGTCGTAGTTGGCTTGAGCCACAGACAAAAATAAACAAATCGATTTTTTTCCCAGAGATCGATGATGTGTTGAATTGATGCAACGGACAGAATTGGCGCTTTCGTGTTTTTAAATTTGGATACATACATGTACAAAGTCATTTAAGGACAACACTACTACTACTACTACTACTACTACTACTACTACTACTACTACTACTACTACTACTACTACTAGCTAGGCTACTACCTACTGCTGCTGCTGAGCCTGATGCTGCTTGCCTTTGGATATTAGTCTGTGTTAAGAGTTCTTTTAGTTGGCCAGTCATTTTGAGAATTGTAGAAAAATGCGTGGTGGTCAGACTAAGGTCCACAGTGGCGTAGCCAGAAATTTTTTATGGGGGTTGTGTTTTTTTGCCTGGCCGGATGCCCTTTCTGAAACCAACCCAACAGTATCACAGTAAATAAAAAGGGAATAAAGTAACAAAGGGAATGAAGTAAGAAAAACAATTGTTACTACAAGCAATTGTTTTGTTTTTCTTATTAGGCCAATTGGGGGTTTTAACCCCCGAAACTCCCCTTGGCTACGCCACTGATGGTCCATGTGAAGTTTGGTGTGAAACGAAGACCTTTCTATGGGACCTTATAAGAAAGACAAAGGGTTGAATCACTCAAACCCTCCTTGCTATTCTCACCCTGGACCAGTATATAGATGTGACCGAATCTCATAAGAGGCTCATTTCTTTTTGTTGTTTTTCGATCAATTTGTCTCTTGGATCATTGATTAAACTAGTGATTCATCAATCAACTGAAAGCAATTATTGATTGATCCAATGATTGGTTGCAAGTTGCAACCGTTGACTGTATAGGAGGTTTAAACTTGCATTAAACGATTTTTGCATGGACTCTAAAAGCGTTGTAGGCCTATAATACTTGAACTTGCAGCCGAACTACCTTCTGCAGAGTAATCATTATTACCCGAGTTGCGTAATTTCAAAGATTTTAATATCTATTATTGTTGTTTCAGGTTAATCTAATCATGATCGTGTTTAATCTGAATTAATAAATATTATCATCAGTTACGGTGTCTGACTTTAATATCAGAAAATTTTTAATCGTTATGCCGAGATGTTATTTTTTGGTCGATGTAGGATTGTAAGGGTAGACCTACGTGATAATATGCAAACAGCCATTCGGTTAAAGCGCACTTCTTGAACACCCTTAAAACTGAGTCAAGCTACATTTATATTAGAAATTTTGGAAATCTACTCACTGCAGAACGCTCTCTTTCAAACACCTTTAATCTGTGTCCACGGACTCTATAATAATGTTAGTGTTACAAATTGTGTTACATACTAGCAAGCTTAGGAGACTAATTCTAGTTATTACGTACGCCAGAAAAAAATAAATCGTGTTTTCGACCGATCTCCCATCGCAACGCGTACATTTTGCGTGCGCTCAAATAGGCTCAACCTCGTATACCTCGTATTAGGTAAAGTCGTCTTTAAATCAAATATTTTGACGTATTTTTCAACATATATTTTTAGTTAAAAATTAATTTGTCAACTGTTGTATGGTTTTCTGTTTAGATCTGAGCAGAATTTAATTATAGTGTAATCAATTGCCAATACAGAGTTATATATAGGTCCTAAATAATTTTTATGTGGATGTCATGATTGGAGAGTTCGCGTTCGTAACATACGGACAGCTCCTATAGCCAATTGTTTTTCAAACTGAATTGTTTACAGTGCTTAGTGGACACCCTTAAAACTGAGTATAATGAAGCTATAATCACTATTGTAGACCTACTTCAAGATAAGCTAATAAGTACTTTAATACGCCGAGCAAATTTCTGTCCAGGGTAGGCTAACGACCTTTGTTGTCATAGACCCTGGTCAAATCGCATCCATCCATTCCAAGGTAACTCCGCCACTGGTCGCACTCTGCCAGTGCCAGTCCCAGGTCTGGATAAAGGGTGAGGGCGGCGCTAATGGTCTTTGTTACCACCCAGCGACGTTAAACTGCAACTACTACTACTACTTCCAAGGTATTTCTATTGTCTGGCCAATAAAGAACAATGTCTTTACACACCTTTAAAACTCTGTGCAAGGACTCTCTATAAGCATGACACACACACGAAAAATGTCTGTGAACCATTTTCTGCTCAGAATCGTTTGCTGAATAACATATCCAAAATCGGCCAAAAATCGGACCATGGGATCACCCCAAAAATGGGGGTAATATAATGATTTTTCATGTGTCATTATTTGTAATGTCGTATTGCTGGTGACGTCAACGTGCTAGAAAGTGATGTTTTCTAAGAACAATGTTTATGTTTTTAGGGGGTGGGCATTTCCCTCTCTACCCCCTGCCCCGATGCCCATGACTGTATTGAACAGCGCTTGATGTAAAAATTCAAAGGTATTTTATTTGTATTACATCATTTATACATTCTAAATCTTCGTTTTGAATTTTTGATTAGAACATCATTGAGGGGGCACGCGCCCCAATAGCTCCCAGAGTTCACTGTCGATATATTGGTATACTTATTAATGTTCTGAAACCAAGAAATTAATTAACATTGTTCTTAGAAGACATCACTAGCACTTTGACGTCACGGTCGTCACCAGCAATACAACATTACATATAAAACACATGAAAAATCGTTTTATTCCCCCCTCCCCACTTTTGGTCCGATTTTGGCCGATTTTGGATTATGCTATTAAGCAAAGAATTGTGAGCAGGAAACTGTTTAAAATCCTTCTGAAGCAATTTTGCCGAGGTTGACGGTATATTTTCGCTATAGATTTCCTGGACTAGCATGGTTCAAGGTTTACCAGTTTTAACTGTTTAGGTCTGAACTGAATTTAATTATTATGACTGTAATCAAATGCCACCGTGCGACTATAGGCCTACAGCATGTCATATACAAAAAATTATTTTGTAGGCTTATATCATGCTGAAGCCTCCCCCATCCACACCCGCATACAAATCGCCTAAATCCGGTGACCCTCCCCAAGGGCGGATACAGAAATTTTCGAAGGGGGAAAAGTCCTACGGAACTACTCATGGGGGGGGGCCACGTCTACTTTCCAAGCAAAGTAGCTGGTCAAAAATAAAGAAATTTCTAAATGGGGGGGCATGGCCGGATTGCCCCCCTGGATCCGCCCCTGACCCTCCCCTCCTTCTCCTCTGTGATTGTTATTTGCTATAGAAACTTCTCGTGCGTGATTGCAAAATAATAGAAATGCTAGTTAATAGTATTTATAGGCTGCGCGAAATGTTCCGAAAATCAAATCAAATCAAAATAGGTCTGCACTTTATTGCTCACCAATCTTCAAGCAAGAAAAATTACCATAATACATGCAAATAACGGCTACATTTATTCATGATCGGTGTTTAAACAGTTACTGTTGTGACTAGTTAAAAAGTCTCCACCTCGTTTTTGTCACTCAAATGACCAGAATGCGAACTTAATAATTATTAGCAAAATAGAAAATTCGCGCGCCTGTGTCGAGTGGTCTATGTTGGCGCCACCCAGTGAATGCTTGTGCAAATATTGCTTTATTGCACCGTCTCATAATATAATAGGTGGCGCCAGAATTATGTCACGTCAGTGTCGAATCTTTCAAACTGTAATCGCCGGTTCACGCGGCGCAAGAGTTCAAGCTTCAGGGTTAAGTAGGTTCTTGGGTCAGAGTTCAAGAAACACTTTCTATATTTAAATTTAAATTAAGTTTGCAAGAAAATGAATAAATTTGTGAACATTTTCGGCCGACAGCGAGCAGTCATTATTGGAATGGTGCACGTTCGAGCGCTTCCAGGTCCACGGTGGTCCGTGTCTTTTATAGCGCGTTTACAAATGGAATCGCAAGGATCATGGGTCTATCTAGGCCTATAGTTGTTTTGCTGCTGGAGTATCTCGGCTGATGAATAGACAGGCTATCAAGTGATGAGAGGCAATATTTCTTCTTTCGCCTGCGACTCTGTGCTTTCACTTGCGCGATGAAGTGCTAGTTATAAGCTAGCTAGCTAGCTCACTCATTCATTCACTCACTCACTCACTCACTTACTCATTGATTCATTCACTCACTCACTCACTCACTCACTCACTCACTCACTCACTCACTCACTCAATAACTCACTCACTAACTCACTCACTCACTCAATCATCCATTCATTTATTCATTCATTCAGACACTCGCTCACTCACTCACTCACTCAATCATCCATTCATTTATTCATTCATTCAGACACTCGCTCACTCACTCACTCAATCATCCATTCATTTATTCATTCATTCACACACTCGCTCACACACTCACTCAATCATTCATTCATTCACTCACTCATTCATTCACACACTCACTCGTTCAATCACTCAATTGCTCGTTGACTCGCTCAATCAATCACATATAATCCCTCACTCACTTACACAGTCACTCACTCACTAGTTCTGTCACTCATTCGCTCAATCGCTGTCTTGTGCTGCTATAGGTTCTCCTGGGTGTAAAATGACGATGGATGAAATAACAGCATTGGCTTGTGAAGAGACGAAAGTCTATCAGAATGCAAAGATTGTAAGTCTACGATGACGTTTCTTTCCTCTGATTAGGTACCTTGAATCATGGATGGGTGCTATATCAATTCTGATTGATTGATTGATTGAAAATTTGTTACGCCACTTGAATTTGCAATCTTAATGTATGCATTGATGAAGAGTGCTTTAACTAATTCAATAAAAAACTTCAT
The DNA here is from genome assembly GCA_949752735.1 of Lumbricus terrestris. Taxonomy (NCBI): domain Eukaryota; kingdom Metazoa; phylum Annelida; class Clitellata; order Crassiclitellata; family Lumbricidae; genus Lumbricus; species Lumbricus terrestris. The sequence continues at coordinate 52,250,907 of OX457044.1, forward strand.
ACTTCATACTTGACGGAATTTTGATTTTTAGTTTATCTTGTGTAAACTGCCGCAGTACAGGAGTTGAGGGAGACAGAGTGATTGTCATCACATGGGTATGGGTACATCTTTAAATAAGTAAGCCAGTCAGTCAGTCAGTCAGTCAGTCAATCAGTCAGTCAGTCAGTCAGTCAGTCAATCAGTCAGTCAGTCATAATATAGTTTTAGAAAATCGGCATAATAGCCATTAGGAGATCTAACTGTTCAGTTCAGTTATTTATTGACTTATTCATTCATTCATTCATTCATGCATTCAATCATTCGCTCATTCATTCAATCAATCATTCATTCAATCAATCATTCAATCATTCATTCAATCATTCATTCAATCATTCATTCAATCATTCATTCATTCATTCTTTCTTTCACTCATTCATTCAATCATTCATTCATTCTTTCTTTCATTCATTCATTCACTCATTGATTCATTCTTTCTTTCATTCATTCATTCATTCATTCATTTTTCATTCACTCATTCATTCACTCATTCATTCACTCACTCACTCACTCATTCAATCATTCATTCATTCATTCATTCATTCAATCACTTATTCATTCAATCATTCAATCATCCATTCGCTCGTTGCTTCATTCCGGTCGCTAACACAAGAGACTGCAACCAAACTGGTGAATTATATAGAATTAAATTGCGTACAATCCGAATATATCGTCATATCCCACAACGTTGCGGATGACAACGTTCAGCATCGATCATGACGTGGATCTTATTAACAGGACGCCGTTCTTCTGGAGAACATGCACGATGTTCCATACCAGCGACCGTCCGACCTTGGACCGGAGACGGTGGCAGCGATGACCGTGGTTGCTGCGGATGTTCGCAGACAGCATCCCTCCATGCCAATCGGGATTCAGATGCTCTCAAGCGGAAACCACCAGGCGCTTGCCATCGCTAAAGCCACCGGTCAGTGGCGACGGGTGAGGGAGGGGAGGGAGAGACTCGGTGATCCGTTTAACAATGGGTTCCCCTGTCCGTATTATGTAAATAGACGCCCTTCTCTGTATTTTGGTGAATTGAGACGCTATAGGGGAGACTTGGCACCCTTGATACTAATTTTCAATTTTTTTCAGTTAAGAAAAAATTACACTGAATTTCAAATTAATTTCTGGTTTAATTCAAAGAAATATATTTCATTTATTAAATGGTGCAAAGTACTTTTGTGCAAAACTATCACGAAAGAAGTTATTAGACTAAAACTGTGTGCACCTCAATAGTATCAAGGGTGCCTATAGGTTGGCACCCTTGATGCTATGCATGGGCACCCTTGATACTAATAATATAAACACCAAACACACACTATTTTTAAGTAATAAAGTCTATTTAAACACTTATTGCAATAAAATCTCAATACTGAACATTATAGCAAACCATAGAGTCTATATGAAATCAGTTGTTAGTGCTGAAATCGTTAGCGAAAAAGTATCAAATCCAGTTACATAGTCCTATTTATTGTAGCCAGATTAGCTTGTAATCACTGCATAATAGTCATTTTATAATTTTCAGAGAAGACTGTTGCATGACTAATTAAATGATTTATGTCTTCAACATTGCATGCCGATGGATGCGATTCTGTAAATCTGATAACACTCATTGCATTGTCATCACCGTAGGTTTGATGCTGTGGTTGAAGAAGTGTCACCTGTTGCTTGATTAGTGGACACTGTATAGTGTATTTACTGCAGCCAGACCCTGGCCGGTTATCACTTCCGAAAATCCAGTCAAACGAATTGTGGAAGGATTTAGTTTATTTTTTTGTACATATCGTCTCAACGTCATAGCGTTTATTCCAGTTTCTTTAGCGACTCTGTAAATGGTTTTTCCTTGAAGAACTGCAGCTACAGTGTCTTTCATCTTTTGCACAGGAACCTGGCGTCTTGGTAATCTTGTTGTATTCCTTTTCTTGTGATAAGGCATACTGAATTGCTGCAATATAAATTATATAGAAAATATATAAAATTAATATTGATTGATTTGCCGTATATTGCGCTGTAGAATAAAAGTATCAAGTGAAAATTGATTTAATTTTTTGCAAGTTTATAGCATTTGCCTACTAAAGCAGCAAACTATTGATAAATTGCAGGTTAGCCCTACACATCTCAACTTTCATAATACAAGACAATAGGATCTACATGATTTTCATTGGGTTTAATAAGCCAAGGCACCCTTGATACTAGTATCAAGGGTGCCTCAAGGCACCCTTGATACTAGTATCAAGGGTGCCTCACCTCGGTGATATCAAGGGTGCCTTCGGCCTATCATTTTACAAAATAATTCGCATTATTTGACATGAAGCAGCCACGATGTTTTAAAAATGTCCACTAAATACCGGAATGAGTTCTTTTCCAAATAATATCAATGACATTGAGAATTACGTAAGTATATCTTAAGAATCGGATTCGTAAAAGCGGTGAAAAAAATACTTTTTACCTTCAAAATCCACTTTATGCGATAAAACTTCAACGACAGCGACCACTCACGTCAAATCACAGGAAATAGTTCAAGATGATTTTCTGAATACGCTGGTACCCTGCTTGCTTATATTATGTAAGTAAGTAAACAGATAATCACTTAGTATCAAGGGTGCCTTAGTATCAAGGGTGCCAAGTCTCCCCTATAGATCTGATGCAGACTTTCAGCAATATGAGGTTATGGGTCTACATGCATGTATAAATAAATAAATATATATATATATACATGTATAATATATATATCTGCATGTATATAATATATATATTTTATATATAATATATATAATATATAACATATATATAATATACATGTATATAATATATATATATATATATACATAAAAATATATATACATGTATATAATAGAAGAGGTAATCATCTCTTTCCATAAAGAGAATTATTTATAAAGAGAGACCCGTGCGCAGTTTGTCAAGTTGAGGCTCCATATAAATTGATACATGCAGTACAGCTGCACCACTACAACAGCTTCTGGAGAGAGGAGTTGGAACACAGTAGACAAGTAAGGTTGTAAGTAAGTATGTAGGTAAGTAAGTAAGTAAGTATGTAGGTGAGTAAGTAAGTAGGTAAGTAAGTAGGTAAGTAAGTAAGTAAGTAAGTAGGTAGGTAGGTTGGCAGGTAAAATGATGTCAGTCCTTGTTATAATCCTGCAAAGATGGCGTTGTAATAGTTTTCTGATTCATCGCTGATATTATTAAGTATTTAATATGGTTAAGATTGCATTCCATTGTGCGGAATTTTTATAGCGCCATGGTGGTTACTGACAAAGTAGAATTATTTGTTGTGTACAGGTTTGAACTTCATTCGGGCCGAGGGTTGGGTGTTTGCCCACGTGGGCGACGAAGGGTACACGGAGTCCTGTGCTGCCATGGTAACCAGATACCGGCGATATCTGGCGGCAGAAGACGTACTCATATTTACTGATGTCAAGAAGAAACACAGGTCTTTGATTTTACCTGGATTATAATATTTGTACGTTTACGGATAAATCCTGTATGGCGATGATGATGCTGGTGATGATTATATATAGTCACATAGTGGTTGTGGTGGTGGTGATGGTGGTGGTGGTGGTATAGCAGTGGTGGTAGTGGCAATGGTAATGGTAGTGGTAGCAGCAATATCAGCAACAGTAGTCGGCACAGCAGCTTTAGTTGCAGTAACAATACAATCAGCAGCAGTAGTAGTAGTAGTAGTAGTGGTAGTAGTAGTAGTAGTAGTAGCGTATAGCAGTCGCAGCAGCAGCAGCAGCAGCAGCAGCAGCAATAATAGCAAGCACAACAGTGACCATAATATATCGAAAAAAATACCTGTAATAATAATGATGATGCAGATGACGATGATGAAGACGATAATAGCTTAATAATAATAATGCAAACGACAATGTTAATATTGAATTTATATTTACATTATTTTACCTTTTTTCATTTTGATGCAGCCTGTACATTCGCAATGTACAAAGGTGTTATTTCTGTAGCTCATTAGTTCACGCTCTATTCAATTCACTCAGCCTGACTGTCTTCTGTTTTATCTCCTCAGTTCTCACGCAATAACCGCTGACGTTACCATAGCAACTGTTGCTATGGCTGCCGAGATGTTCTGTAGCGATGGCGTCATCGTCACGGGATCAACGACAGGTGTCGCTACCAATCAGAGCGACCTCAAAGGTCATTCTTCCTCCATTCTATTTAGTAGTAGTTGCAGTTTAACGTCACTGTGTGGTAACAAAGACCATTAGCGACGCCCTCCTCCTTTATCCAGACTTGGGCAGGGCTTTTTATAACGTGCAGTTGTACACAAAATGTGCAGTTCTAAATGGATTTGTGCAGTTGTAGAAGCACTTCTGTACAGTTAAAACTAGCAAAAAAGATCATTGTCCTCCGATTGGAAGTAATTTACCATGGAGGATTGGAAGGGAAAGAAGGGGTTGTGCAGTTCTAAAAATTCCTTAAAAACAGCCCTGTACTTGGGACTGGCACCAGCAGAGTGCAACCAGTGGCGGAGTTTCCATTCTATTTGTTATCAAGAGGCTGATTAATTTTATACCCACGTGGTGCAGCGGTGGCGCCACCTGGCAAATTATATTATAACCATTACTACAGTACTAGCCTGTAGAGATTAAGGCCGGGCGCTGGTGACTGAATCGACTTTCAGTATGGGATCCTTGCTCGGAAAGAGGTTGGCATGGCAACCACTGCTTAGTCTATAAACGATTTCCGTTCCACTTTTGCAGTTAATTTCATTTTTTTCAGTTATTCCCCGAAGCGACCAATCACCGAGATGTCTTTGTGGTTATAGTGATACTGCAAAGAAATCACGAGATTAGATTAGAATATGTTAGATTAGGTTAGTATAGATTTGGTTAGATGAGGTTAACTAAGATTAGGCTATAATAGATTAGGATAGATTTGGCTATAATATTATTGTGTTAGATAAGAATCAAATAATACTGTTATTTCGTTTACACGTAATGATTACAATAATTATTCATATAATGACGAATGATCACAAGTTGTAGCAGTAATCGAATTCAACTGTTGGCAGCCATGCAGGGCGTCCATCACATGTATCCTACTGCTAATTTTACCAGCACCATCTGCTGAATGGAAGGTTGAGTGGAACTTTGGTAGGGTAGCGGGAAGTGATCCTGCGACCATGCGCTATTCATGCCAGAGTACTACCATTATACCCTAAACTCCTCCCCATTTACCACAGAGTGATTACCAGTTGCCATAAACCATAAACCCCTTGGTTAGGTAAACTTATTGTTATTAGATTATATTGATTAAATGATATTAAAAACTAGTTTAGTAGTTTAAAATGTGGTTTGAACTTTCAGACGTTCAGGAAGCTGTTCGTCTTCCGGTCTTGGTCGGTTCCGGTGTAACCATTGACAACGTAGATGGCTATTGCCATGCCAACGGACTGATTGTTGGCTCGCACTTCAAACGTGATGGTCATTGGGCGAACGAATTGGACGTCGCTAGGGTTGAGGGGTTCATGAAGAAAGTTAATTCTGTTAGAGATCCAGCTTAGTCAACTTGGACAAGGGGGAAGTTTGTTGACGTGAAAAAGATCTGAACTGTTCCAATGACTAAAAAGTGAAGAACGTTGCAACGACAGAAAAATCATTTATTCATTGCTTATTTCAAGATTTTTGATAGTAGCCTACATCATCAAGTAAATTGGCTTCAGCCCTGGTATAACAGAGCCTTTGTCCTGGTCTTTGCCCTGCCGAATATTTATTTAAAGAATAGATGGTTCCTCAGCTGCGCTATAAATTTACTCGTATTAGGCTACTGCCATGGCTATGCCTTGGTTACAGAGAATGTCTGGCAGTGCGCCGCCACAGGCTTGGTCTATTAGTAGCCGTAACGATGGTGTAAAACTTCTGAAATAATACTAATTGACTTTTCAGCTGTATTATGCCATAGTAACGCTTAAAACTGTTGAAAGTAATTTCTGTCAACGTCAATGAACTTTGGCGGAAGAAGATATCGTTGAATTTCCTAACTAAGGCTATATAACTATAATTTATGTTCGGTTAACACACCTTTAAACCGTTCTTACCAACGCTTTATAATAGGGCCAATACGTCAATTTAATTTGACAAGTCCATCTCCTAAGATTGAGTTTTCATCTATACCGTATTCAAGTATCTATGTAGCACTTCTTCAAGGAAGTCACTCAATGGTGCTCCAATTTCCAGCACAGCCGAAGAGAACATAATTTATTTCAAGAGTATATATGTATATATAATGTGTCTGAGAGTGGCCTATAAGATAGGCTCAGCTCAAGAGGCCATGCCGTTTGGTCCTCCACATGAAGAACATTGCTGAGCACGATGGTGGTAGCCCACGTGCAAACGGGACTGAGAGCACCATTCCCGTTGATCGCAGAGAGCGACTACTCCAAGTACACGACACGGGCCAAAAATAGTCAATTAGGTAAAATTAGGTTGGAACGATGAGTCATCACTAGCAGCAGCATACCAAGGAGACGACGCTAAATAGTTCAAAACTGTCTCATGTTTAGGTGACTGAAGAAATAGTTGCTAGCTTTTTGGCCACAAGTATCCATCCATCCATCTATCTATCACTTTCTCTGTCTGTCTGTCTGTCTGTCTGTTTGTCGCTCTTTTTCTCTCTCTCCGCCGTCGTGCTTGTGTCAACGATAATGCCTTCTCAAAATAACACAGTCTCCAGATCGACCAGTCTCTGATTTTATAAACGACATCTCCTCTCATAGCCATTCTCTGAGTACTTGAAGCCACTTTTATGTATGCATGTGACAAGCAGGTTTTCGTTGCAACCATCTGTTTCGTGTTCCAACGACATGTGACCGTCTCACAGCAATTTTTAATTACCAACAGTTAAACGATCTCTTATGACACCAAGACCCATTAACGTCGACATCGAAAGGTTTTTGAGTGAGCAGGTTGCAAAAGTAAGTCGATTCATATAGTTTAACATCTTATTCTAGCATTATAGACTTTCTTAATATTATTCGTGGAATTAGTTTGAACAGTCCACATCGTTCGTGTGGCGTAAAATAATGTTATCCTTGAATGTCCATGACCGACTAAACAAGTATAATTATCTTATCTCATAAAATAAAAATAATTATAGTGTCAAGAATATATGGTTTAGAGGTGTCTAAGCTGAACAGATCAATATAATTGGTGATTTAACAGCAGCTGTCAGAGAATTACTTTGAGAAGAACTCATTCTGTCTGTCTGTCCGTCTGTCTGTCTGTTTCACTCACTCTCTCTCTTTTGTCTTGGCAGACGCTCTGAATGGATTATCCCTATAATCGTTTGTATAGAACCGGTTTCCCATTTCTTTCAACCGATTTCAGACAGTAGATCTATAACTATAGAATAGATTCATGGTCTGCAGTGGATGGTGAATCACAGACTCGTCGTATTTTCCAGCGACCAGCAGATGATCGAGTGTCTGTCTGTCTGTCTCTTTCTGTATGTCTGTCTGTCTGTCTGTCTCTTTCTGTATGTCTGTCTGTCTGTCTGTCTGTCTTGTCTGCTGGGTGGCCTATGTGGGTCGATCCACCGTAGCAGCAGCAGCGTCCCTTCTTTCCGTTCCGACGGCGCTCGACTATCATTTGCTGGCGGGCATTGTCGAAGAAGATTGGAGGAGGAAGAGGAGGAGAGTGTGGAGGAGTAGAAGAAGGAAGAAGAGAAAGAACGACGAGGAGAAGGAGAAGGAGGAGAAGGAGGAGGAGAAGCTGCTTATGAGATTGATTGTTCTGACCTGAAATTGAGATAATTGCGGTTTCTTTGTCGTCTTTTTGTTGCGCTTGGTGTTTTTCTTCTCCCTTTTTCTTGTTCTGGTTCTTCTTGCTGTTCTTGTTCTTATTCTTGTTCTTCTACTTTCTTTTTGTTCTTCTTGTTCTTGTCGTTCTTCTTGTGCGTGTTATTTTCGATTTTGCTGTTCTTGTTCTTCTTTTGTTCGTCTTCTTTTATTCTTGTTCTTATTGTTCTCATCGTTCTTGTTCTTCTTATTGTCCTTGTTCTGTCTCTGCTTTTCGTCCTTCTATTTTGTTTTTTTTATTCACCTTTTTCTCCTTCTAGATCTGGTTCGTCTTGCCCTTGTTCCACTTCTTGTTCTTGTTGTTCCTGTTTTTGCCGTTTTTCTTCTTTTTCATGTTGCTCTTGCCCATTTTCCTTTCTTCTTGCTCTTCTTCTTACTCTTCGTCTTCTTCGTCTCTGCAATCGTCTTCTTTCTCTTCTTCTCGTGTGTCACCCATCTTCTCTGCATTCTCTTCTGCCTTTCATTCTCCCTATTTTTCATCTTCATTTTCGCCTCCTTCCCTCTCTGCTCCCCTTCTTCTCGTCTCTTCCCCCACCCCCACCCTATCTTATCGATAATGAAACAACGTATCGAATGTCTGAAAATAGATGACTTCATAGAGTTTCTTTCATTTGTCTCCAGTCGGGTTTTGCATTAATAACACGTTCTGTGACTGGCATCAGAACCAACGACCTTATATATATAAGTTATACATAAATATATATGTGTGTATATATATTATATATATATATACAGGGTGGGCCAAAAAAATGAGAACATCGCGTAAAAATTAATATAATTGCATCAATATTAGCTTAACTGTATCCATAATAGCTTAAATTGTTTACTC
>OX457044.1:52262105-52282105 GCA_949752735.1 Lumbricus terrestris
CAGCACCCACCAACGACGAAATGGAACAGTCCTTGGAGACTTAACAGTGTTGTTGGACGCCGGACGGTTGGAAGTCATGGGGGTTAATGGCCTCTTAGTGAAGTTAACGAGTGCGTACTGCGTAACGGACGTGGCAATTAATTGTGAATGGAATGGGATTACATTTAGCTGATGGAGCTGTTAGGAAGTTGCTGAATGGTTGAGTCGATTTCCATCCGGTTTCGATCGATGTTCAGTGCAGGTTCGAATCCGGTAGAAAGTAATTAATGTGCTACTGTATGCCTAACTGCCCAGTATACGTTATATACTTTGCATTTCCTCTCCAGTCATCCAACAGAGTTATGAAATTTCTCGATACCTATAATAATAGCAAGTAGGCTACACCTCCCTAGCCGTTCAGCCGGTGTCACGAAATAGAGTATACACCCGTGTAGAAGATGCCCCCACGATGAAGAGAAGTTGAAAAAAGCCACTTCCGCGTGAATAGATTTTTGCAAATTAACTCCTTCTGCTTAATTTGAACAATAATTATAATACTAACAGGTAGGCCTATATGTTTATTCCTACTAAAGATAATTTTGTCTGCGTTGGTTTTAGAGCACTTAGAACATTTAGAACACTTAAGAACACTTAATTTAACATCAACAACGTAACGGACGGATGCCAGCCCATGGCTGCCGCAACTTTATTTCATTATTATTACTATTAGCTGTATTATTACTTCTGTGTTTTATTTTACATCTCAGACCTGTAACTTGGTGCGTTCTGTCACCCTGATTGTCTTACTTTGAAATTAAACGCATATACTACTACTACTTAGAGTCACTAAATAAATTCGAATCGCCTTTCTCTGAACATTGCTCTGAACATTGCTAAATGCTAATATTTGGATGGAACGGATACAGCAGTTTTATTGCTGACTGAGGTCACCAAGGAGATCATAGTCAACGACTTGATCCGCATCGAATAGTCGTAAAACTGAACTTGAGACCCAGTCTGAGAGAAGCAAACGGCTGCTGCAGCTGACAGAGAATACTGGTTTTACCAGGTCGATGGAAATAAAGCTACATTGAACCTATATATTATATTATTCGGATACATCGCGGTTCCTTCTCGTATCGATCTTGTGTTTTTCGGAAGCGAAGGCGTGTCCTAAAACCACTTTGATGTCGCCTCTAATTTGACGCCATGAAGGAATTCAAATGACATAGCGCACCTATGTATAGGGGGAGGGCGCATTGGATAGCTCACTGGCATGGATATCAGCGGACCCCAGTTCGAGACCTAGTAGGATAGATGCGCTTTGTATGCTGCTATTACGCCCTTGTATTGCAAGCCGTCTGTTCTGCTAGTAGTTAAGATTTGTGATTTGTGATTTGTGTTCTTGTGAATTGTGTTCTTGTGAATTGTTTCAATTGCATAACTGCACACTGTAGCCGGTTGCGGTCTGTCAACTGGATTGTTTTAATAAGGGAAATTATTATTATAAATATAATGTCTGGTGTTGTGCGGTGAATTGAATCTATAATTATAATTATACTTTGCGGGAAGAATCTCCAGGAAATCATCGTTAAAGCTATACATGTAGTTGCTTCATTCGGCTCAGTATTAATATTTATTTCTTATTATTATCATTATTATAATCATTTCTATTATCTTCACTATTATCATTGTAATAATAATAATAATAATAATAATAATAATAATAATAATAATAATAATAATAATAATAACTATTATTATTATTATTATTATTATTATTATTATTATTAGTATTATTATTATTATTATTATTATTATTATTATCATTATTATTATCAATTCTGACGGGATTGTGCAGAGAAGACGAAGACGCTAATGATGTTGAAACAAGATCATAGTGATGTTGTTGCTGATGACGACGACAATGATGATGATGCTGATGATTATATTGGCAACAACGTAGAAGATGATCAATTACAGAGAAGAATGGCTGCAGCAAAATACGTTGTTGACGGTGTTACAGTCTATAGACCTAGTATATAATATCGCAAATTGCCGGTAACCGAGAAGACGTCGAATAATTGGATGATATTCGCATGGGATGACCAGCTGTTCCGAATCTGATAGACATGAAATTGACCCTTAAATTGATCACCAGTATTGTCAGAGTTTTGGATCGGAAGATGAATCTATCTGCATCATCTATCTATCTATCTACGCATTCGTGATATATATATATATATATATATATATGTATATATATATAAGACTCTGTGATAGCCCCCTGTGCGAATGTTGCCCTTTATGTAAGGTGAAATTTATTACGAACCATTAATTTTGTCTAAAGCCATTCCAAATTTGAAATGGATCTGGCTGCATATATAACAGCGGGCGGGCAGATGTCATTTTTGTTACGGAGGACTTGAAGTGTGTCAGTGTATATGTACATGTATACATAAATTTGTATGTAGGCAGTAGGCCTATTTATGCGTGTACAATGTACAGGGTGCGCCAAAAAAGTAATCCCCTACGGTTTTCAGCCCATATCTTGGCCAAACATACGAATTTTTAAATGAAACTTTACAGTCTTAAAGGCAATTCATATTTACGTACAATGGTCAAATTACCAAAAAATATTTCAAACAGAACAAAAGTTATTTCACTTTTAGTGAGGCTACCCACCGTTTTTTGACGATTCAAAAACGCGACGCAACAAAAAGTAACAAAAAACCAATTTAATTATTCTGGCCAATATCTTGGCCGGAAATAAGAATTTCGAGATGAAATTTTACAGGCTTAAAGAGAATTCATATCTGCACATGATGGCCAGATTTCAGCAAAACATTTCAAACAGAATAAAAGTTATGGTACTTTTAAGGAGGCCACCCACCGTTTTTTGACGATTCAAAGACGTAACGCAGCAAAAAGTAGTAAAAACACGATTTTATTAAGTCTCATCTCAAATAATTGTTATCAGATAGCCTTGATATTGCCAGATGATCCTTATTATTACTATTTAAAAAAGGAACAGGGTGCCAGCCTAGCTGCGCGTCACTGAGAAGTCACTTAGCAAGATGGCAACCAAATTGGTAAATAAGGAATCTGTCAGATTAATCAACAGGTTCATCAAGAACTTTGCAAAGAGACTCAAAAGATGTTTTGGCACTGGTGGTGGGCACATTGAACACAAGTTGTGAAGCACTACCAAGTTCAGTTCCAAACAGTTATTTGAGATATGACTTGATAAAATCACGGTTTTTTTTAAATTTCCGTTACGTTTTTTAATCGTCAAAAACGGTGGGTGGCCTCACTAAAAGTGGTATAACTTTTGTTGTGTCTGAAATATTCTGATGAAATCTGGCTATCATGTGTAAATATGAATTGTCTTTGAGCCTGTAAAATTTCATTTCGAAATTCTTACTTCTGGCAATGATATTGACAAAAACCCTACTTTTTGCTGCGTTTCGTTTTTGAGTCGTCAAAAAACGGGGGGTGGCCTCACTAAAAGTGATGTAACTTTTGTTGTGTTTGAAATATTTTGATGAAATCTGGCCATCATGTGTAAATATGAATTGTCTTTAAGACTGTAAAGTTTCATTTAAAAATTCATATGTTTGGCCAAGATATGGGCAAAAATCCGCAGGGGATTACTTTTTTTGGCGCACCCTGTATGTATGTATTATATGTATGTAGACCTATGTGTGCTATGCTTGTGTGTGCGTTGGTAGCCTATAATAATATGCTTGCATACAAAGGACATAGATATACTTTGATGCATATCCAATGAATGTTTCACTCCTCTCACTGTGCATCTCTCATTTGTCTCACTCTAAGTCATAGTGTCTTTGTCTGTGTGTCTCTTTATCGATTCGTCCGTCTTTCTATGTGTTTGTCCTATTCTGTCTGTCTCTATCTGTGTGCATTCGTGTGTTTGTCTCTGTGTGTCTCGCTGTTGTCTACGTGCGTTGATCAGCGAGTAATAAAACCGAATTTAAGGAGTGGCATTCCATTTGTACGATGCAACGAACGCGGAGAAAGACAGAGACAGAACGAGACATAGAGAGCGAGACAAAGAGTGCCAGAGAGAGAGAGCGCGAGACGTACTCGTGTGGGTGTTCTGAATAGTAATGTCTTATAAGAGACTATAAGCACCGTTAAGACCATAAGTCTATGCACAATGTTGGACATAACACATCGTGACCTGACAATTATCTTGTCGTATGTCCATTTTTTTCAAAATCGAGTTTAGACTTGATTTTTAGGAAAAAATTATTTATCTTTCTTCACTGTTAACCGTTAGGAGATACGACAAGTCGTTTTAAAGATATTCAACGAAAACTACTTATCGTATGTCCAATTTCAGTGTTGCCTTTGTCGTATCTCCAGAGAAAGCTCGTTGCTGATTGGACGATAAGGAGATACGACATCATTACACTGCACTTCTTTGTATCATAGTGTCGTATGTCCAGGGAATAAAAACGTTCTTTTATTTAAAAAGGGTATTAAGCTTGCGAAAATTGAAACGAACAAAGTCGCAAATGATTGTGTATTGCTTTCTTTTATTATTTGAATTTTTTCAAATTTTTTTCTCGTCAGGATTACTTGCAATTGATTTAAATCTATATAAAACAACATTTTCCAAAATTTCACAAAACCGTTCTAAATTTCAGTTTAATTTTAATGCAACATCCTTTAATTAATGTCGATGCTTTAATATGACGTCTTTGCCAGAAGTTCTATTGCACTGAATATCTTTTTTTGGCGTCCAAAATTGCGAAACTTCTACCTCGTTTTTCTCGGAATTCACAAAAGTGGACATACGCCAAGATAATTGTCAGGTCACGACATACATACATACGTACATACATACATACATACATACATACATACATACATACATACATACATACATACATACATACATACATACATACATACGTACATACGTACATACGTACATACGTACATACATGTACTACATACATGCATACAATCATACATACATAAATACATACATACATAAATACATACATATGCATACATGTATGCATACATACATGTATGGATGTATCATATGCATGCATACATGCACGCATACATACATACATACATACATACATACATACATACATACATACATACATACATACATACATACATACATACATACATACATACATGCATGCATGCATACATACATACATACATACATACATACATACATACATGCATACAATCATACATACATAAATATATACATACATACATACATACATACATACATACATACATACATACATACATACATACATACATACATACATGCATGCATGCATACATACATACATACATACATACATACATACATACATACATACATACATACATACATACATACATACATACATACATACATACATGCATGCATGCATGCATGCATGCATACATACATACATACATACATACATACATACATACATACATACATACATACATACATACATACATCCATGCATACATACAATTTTCTTGTTATGATACATAATTAATTTTACGTACATTGATATAAATATACTACTAACGCTGTTTTACTCTGTTCTTTATCTCTTGGGTTGGCTTTCTGTCCATCAAACGATCTCTTTGAAACTGGGTCACTTTACATATAATATATTTATATAATCCATGTATATAATTAAAATGTATATATTAGACATTTATACATTCCATATATATAATATATTTGATGCATATTTTCAGCTAAGATCATATACTATAAAAATATTATATAAAGTATATTATATCATATACTATATTAAATATAATATTTTTATAGTATGTGATCTTAGCTGAAAGGAAATCTCAAAGAATAGTACAGCCCCTCTGAGCTCTCGCCCGTGCCTTCAACCTCTTTCGCATGCAAGTCCATTGTCCTTATACACGTGACCGAGTTTAACGGACTCGTCGCCACTTCCGGTCTATTTACGGCTGAATGAGGTCACGTGGGATTGAGGTTGAATACCGGTAAAGGTTTAACGATGCGGCAGACACTGTATGGCGATAGATGATCTCGTTTTCCGGTGTCACCGTATTTGTTTCGCCTTCCCGATACAGAGTTTCCCTTGACTGACAGAAGGTCTTCCCGTGGAAGAAAGTTTTCTGGTATAGCAGTCAGTCATCATTTGGGAACGAATTTTCTTGTTAGAATTAAATTTATGGAAAAGTAAAAACAAAGGAAGATGAGGAGGAGGAGAAGGAGGAGGAGGACGACGACGAGAAGGAGGAGGAGGAGGAGGAGTTGAAGGAAGGAAGGAAGAGGAGAATTGGAAAGAAGAGATGTATAATGAGGAAGATAGAATGAGGTAACCTACAAGAGAAAGAAGAATAATGTAAGATAATATAGTTTTTCATTATCTAATTGTTGGATAGTATATATATTCTGCCGCTCTGGAGAAAAAGTACCAGAAAATAATCAGATGGATGATTACTAGAACAAGCACTGGAAGATGCGAAAGGTTTGTCCCATGATACCTTGGGGTCATCTTCCCAAATTACCCATAATGCATTGCAGGCGCCTAATGAACATTCCTGTGGCGTTACCTTTAACCCTAGCGTGCTTCTTAATGGTTTGTGTCTTGACAAGATTCGGTGGTGGGATGGTGCATGGGTAAGTGGCGGCGAATACTTATCCCTGTATACGTGGATAAAGAGGGAAGGGACAGGATGGTGGTTGGAAGGAAAAGGGAAGGCGTTCTGTCCATCCGTCCGATTGGGAAATCGGCTGAGCGCTGAGTCTAAGCATGCGTCCGGAGATATATGTCCTGGGACTAGGTTCTGCGGCGGACGTGTCCATTTTTAACGCGGTCAATGCATCAGACGGCGAACCACGGGCGCGCAGGGAGACGAAAGACGAATGTGCGTGTGTCGGTGAGCGAGTGAGTGCGTACATCGATGGGACTTGTGTTATTTGATCTGGGAGCGCCAAACGCTGACAGCGAAAGAACAAGTTGCACCGGGTGGAGTACCATTCGGTCGCCTTACTTTATAACGGATGCGACGTCATTTGTTATCCACCGGCCTTTTAGGATGGATGTAGCCACCATGTAAATAGCTAGATGCAGTCCCTGATGCGCGATTTCTTTAACACGTGTCATGTGCATTCGATATATGATATTATCATGTTTTGCTACCATCCTTTCCTCCGCTTTCTAAATTCTAATCCATCTCTTTCGATACAGAATCCGTCTTATCAGCTCCACTTCCAGCTCTTTCCGCTCTCTGATAGCCTGGAAAATGACCCTCAACTTCTCCAAGGTCCATAACTATGGTGTTTCAGACGAACGCCTGGAGCGACAAACGCTCGTGAATGAACTGGGTCACACGATTAGCTTTAAGAAGCATTTTAGACGTTTCAGGATAACAATGTGTATCGAGAAACAAATATTGCGTCTTTAAAGAAATTTTTAGAATTGCACGACGGTGCCACGACCCACGTCTTCCCTTTCCATCATTCGTGTCAAATTGCTCGCAATCGGATGACAATGACCTATTGTACTATTCTTTAACTGCACAGAAGTGCTTTCTGCAACTGCACAAAACCGTTGAGGATTGCGACTTATTTTGTGTAGAACTGCACGTTTAAAAATCACGCGAGAACAGAGAATCAACGGAAAAACAGATAAAAAATATAGGAGCCAACGATACAATCAAGATTTCTACGCGGATCAGAGATTCCGAGTAGAGGACAATCATGCGAGAACAAGAATACTTACGGCGGAAATGAGTTGACTAAAGGATTGATCACATAGATTTCAAAAAGACAACGAAATATAAGAATCGATGACAGTCATTATAAAGTCAAGCATTAAGTATCGTCTGCCAAACCTGCTCGACAAAGACGTGCAACGAAGTCTCCGATGGTTTGAATAGGTGCATGATGAATGCCAATTTAATGACCGAATTGCACACAATGACCAATAATTGACTATAAATAGGCCATGGATGCAGGATTCGATGGACAAAGAAACAGAGGCAGCTGAAGACTGCGTGGGATAGATGATGATAATTATATGAATGATTACATAATCATCACTAGCCTTGTACTAACAACGAATTGAAGTAGTGGACTTGACAAATGAGAGGGGGAAAACCCACCCCACCCCCGGCGAAGACTCTTATCCATCAATTCACAACTTAAAGATTTCTTTCTTCAGCCCATCAGTCTTTTATCGTCCACTCTCGATACCCTGAGAACTGACCCAGTTAGCTACATCGGTAAGAGCTCAGGTCGCGTGTCTATCAGAGGACCACGGTTGCTTCCCGAAGGTGGATTATTTAAGAGATTTCAATTTTGTGGCACCGTGGTCTGTTCACGGGGACCTAAATGGTGTGGCTCCTACATTGTATATATCGAGAATGGGCAAGCAGTGGTGCAGGATCTCACTCAATTCATTGAAAAATGAACAGGGTCGAGGCCATTTACGCGATTAGGTATATATATACCTAATCGCGTAAATTTACATGTTCCCGTCCACTCCGCTACTGTTATGTGTCCGTTAAACCTCCACATAGGCATTGAAAGTCACCGACTCAAGAGTTAGAAGCCTATAGCACATAATTAACAATGTTGCTATGTTGGCATCAAGTGAACTTCTATTATTTGGCCAACACTTGCTAATTTACACGACTGTCACAGTTTAATAGGACCACAAAATAGCGTACTGAAGGTATAATTTTATAAGTGGGTGTGAGTCCCGCTATCTGAAATGGCCTCCCACTGACCTTGCGACTTATGCCTAGGCTAAATTCCCCTGCATTTTTTAAATATATCTCAAATCCTATTTTTTTAGCTGTGGCTGGGCTTGGAGCGCCTCTGAGTAGGTTTCTTGAAGAGGCGCTATATAAATTCTCGAAATGAATGAATGAAAATAGACGCCATTTTCATCAGGCAAGTAACTTGACTCTAAAGTATACAATGCTCTGAATCATCATCTCTCCCAAATGTCTAGTCTGACGTAGACGGGAAAAGTCTCTAGACGCTAAGACGATTAAATGGGTATATAAAACTATATATAATGCATAATGTCATGTTCAACTTAGACACCTCTAAATCGTTTATAGTGCACGCTATGTATATGTATTCGTCATCAAGCAAATAAGATTTAATAGATTTCTCTAGGTTAATTTTTTCCACTCAGTAGCATTGCGTCGTCATTCCACAAATTTAATTTATATTTCTTATTATATCAGTTGTATAAATAGGTGGTCCACAAAACTCCAAGCCATCGCTCTCTGCCTCGATGAGATTTGAACCGCCAGCATATCGCTTGACCGTCTCGCACGCAACCACTGGACCATCGCGTTAAACCGACAGAGCAGTCCGATCAAATTTCAGACTTTTATTGAAACCGGAAGTTGTTCGACGGTTGGCGAAGAGGTCAAAGGGTTACGAGCCTCAGGGTTGGATTTGAAGAATATCAAAGATGACAGAACTGATCGGTATACCACAAATCTTGTTACACGCACAGAACATATCGAATAATAAAATCTGGATAATCGAGTAATCATTCAATTCCTCCTCGAACAATAATCGTGCATCGCTACCTACACACTCACTCCAGAAACGTATCAACTTTCTATTCCAGATCCTCGCGTCGATCCTCTTTTGTTCATCTTTCGTCGACGCTTCCACCTTCGAACCCTTTGTACCTTTTCATCATCAAAGGCGTCCCTTGTCGCCTGTTCCTCCTTTCCTACATATTCCTCCAGCAGATCCTCTTCCCTTTATCCTCTTCATAATATATGACTCAAGGTCATCCTCTCCTCTTTCTGCATCTCCTCCACTCTGCTTTGTCATCCGCTTCCTTCTTCTACTTCTCTCCTCTTATTCGTCCCACACATGCTTCTCAAGCGCATTATCTCTCGCCTCCTCATCCTCATCCTCACGCTGATTCTCTTCTATTCATCCTCCTTACTCACTTCCATTTTTGAATCCTCTTCTTCCTCATGATCTTCAAACGTGTCCATTTCTTCATGTTCTTCTCTCTCTCTCCCTTTCCCTCCATCTCTCTCTCTCTCTCTCTCTCTCTCTCTCTCTCTCTCTCTCTCTCTCTCTCTCTCTCTCTCTCTCTCTCTCTCTCTCTCTCTGTCTCTGTCTCTCTCTCTCTGTCTCTCTCACTCCATCTCTCTCTCCTCTCCCTCTCTCTCTCCCTCCCTCTCTCCCTCCCTCTCTCTCTCTCCTTCCTTCTCTCTCCCTCACTCCATCTCTCTCTCTTCCTCTCTCTCTCCCTTTCCCTTCATCTCTTTCTCCTCTCTGTCTCTCTCACTCCGTCTCTCTCCCCCCCCTCTCTCTCTCTCTCCTCTTGCTTTTTAGTTCCTCTTCCTCATGATCCTCTTCCTTCTTCTTCTCCGCCTTCACTTCCTCTTCCTTCTGCTACACATCGTCGTCATCGACTTCTTCTTCCACCAATACTTCTTCCCCATCCATCTCATTCTCCTCTCCATTTTCCTCTTGCTCCTCATCATCTACCTCTTCCTTCTTCCACTCACAGTGGAGTCGGAGTCCGGAGTCGTGATTCATCCGTCCTTCCTTCCTTCCTTGTCTCCTTCCTTCCACCATTCCTCCCTTTCTCCCTTCCACCCCCTCATTCCCACCGCCTCTGCCCATATGGCGCTCTAAATAATGCGCCTCTTGCCCCGTTGCGTCGTTAACTTGCGCCCACTCGCACAAAAGGGTTAAGACCCCGGCCCACCTCTCCACCTATAATCCCATCTTTGATGCTTAATTCATCATGACTTCTGTAGCGCATTTCTCTTCTCTCGGTCATCCGTCTTGCACAGACGAGGGACGCTTGATTCGCTACTGCGTTCTTTGTTGAAGGGCGATATATATTTGGCCTATTATATTATACCTCGCATAAAATGTCCAATTATAAGCGATGCGCAAAGAATGTGGCGTTGAGACCCATAGTATTTTATACAACAATTGTAGAGAGGCTACGGATGGATGGATGGATGAACAAATGGACGGATGGATGGATGAACAAATGGATGGATGGATGAACAAATGAATGGATGGATAGATGGATGGACGAATGGATGGATGACTGGATGGATGAATAGATGGATTGATGGATGGATGGACGAATGGATGGATGACTGGATGGATGAATAGATGGATTGATGGATGGATGGATTGATGGATGGATGGATGGATGGCTGGATGGATGGACGAATGGATGGATGGATGGATGGATGCATGGATGGATGGAAGGACGGGCGGATGTGTGTGTGTATTGCTGGGGAGTATGGGACAGAGTGCGCTGTGGCTAGATAGTGATCAGTTCTCGAATGTTCTGTGGTGGTGAGTGCAGCTGTAGGGAACTATAGATTAGCGAAAGGAAGACTTTGAAGCGAACGGTGGACAGAGGGATGTTCCATCGAGTCGAGTGATTTAAGGACTGGAGTGAATTGAAGAATGCTCTGGTGTGTTCTGTGACAGATCAGGAGAGCGGACATTCAGTGAGTCGTTTAGTCATTTAACTTTTTTGCATTTGGCATCACATACCGACACGCTCACACACTCACACACACAGTGTCACACACTCGCACACATACACACACCCCATCGCACGCGCTCGCACACATGCACACACGCACGCAGGCACACACGCATGCACCCAGACACACGCATACACAAGCGCACGCACACACCCACATAATGTATTGAAGAGAGAGAGACAGACAGACAGACAGACAGACAGACAGACAGACAAACACACAGACACACAGATACATAGACAGACAGACACAGACACACAGACCCACAGACAATCAGAGTCTGACAGACATAGACGCAAACACCCACAGAGAGACCGAGACAGACGGAGACAGTGACATTGACAGAGAGATTGCTGCTAATTAGCATATAGCCAATTCCATTCTTAATTTGATCACTTACAATGCAAAGCTGTGCTATCGAAACGAACATAATTTAGACATAGACATATTTTTATTGTTCCCAACAATTCAATTGTACATGTATGTTTAACAAAGTATAAACATAATTCGCAATAAGAAAATACTCAAAGTGAATAGGTGTTATAAGAGTGAGGGAGCAAATAGGCACACCAAAAGGGACAAATCCCGCTAAGCAGGGGCCTAATTAACAAAGTGAAGTGAGAAAGTGAAAGCTGAAGGGAGTATTGGAGATATTACAGAGATATTACTTAACTAGGGAAAGAAAAAAAAAAAAAAAATTATGCTGTTGTAGGACAGTGCACGATGTGTGATTAAGCTGTGTGTCCATACATCCACCCACCCACCCATCCATCCATCCATCCATCCATCCAGCCAGCCAGCCAGCCATCCATCCAGTCTTGAGATTGATTGAAAAATGACCAGAGGTAAGAATGATGAGGTGTAGGCTACTCTAACGATGCCATCAGTAA
Organism: Lumbricus terrestris; assembly: GCA_949752735.1. Classification (NCBI taxonomy): domain Eukaryota; kingdom Metazoa; phylum Annelida; class Clitellata; order Crassiclitellata; family Lumbricidae; genus Lumbricus; species Lumbricus terrestris. The sequence continues at coordinate 52,274,534 of OX457044.1, forward strand.
GCAGTAAACGGTTAGAACGGTTAAAAACTGATTCAACACCTCTTTTAAAGTAGTCGTGCCGATATATAAAGCTAGAAGTGGAGTGGTCGGCATTAATGTTTGATAGATGAGAAATGAGAAAATTAATGTACAGAACAATAATATTATACTGCTGTGACGTCCTTGACTGATGCTTTTCGGGCACAATATTATTTGTTTTGTCTGTATGCAATGTATTTATATTATTTACTTTTTGTTTCATGTCGAAAGCCGTTGCCCATCGTTGATGTCAAACATTTATGACGACGCCATAAAGTCTACTCTGCAATAATAATAAAAAACAAATGTAGCAAAAATAATTTTGCTTTCTCTCCTGTGATCAGCATGCCATAGTAACCGTACAGCATAACTTCTGTTGCCATAGCAACCGTACAGCATGACTTCTGTCGTCATAGTAACCGCCTGTGTGCTCATCTGCTCATCATACATCCATTTATCAGTTCATTCCTCAATTTATCCATACATCCATCCACCCAACCATCCAAATCACCCAACCATACATCCATTCATCTATATCCGTCAATCTTTTTGTCTTCTCATTTACACAGCCCTGTCCATCCATCCATCCATCCATCCATCCATCTATCCGTCCATCCATCCATCCATCCGTCCATCCATCCATCCATCCGTCCATCCATCCATCCATCCATCCATCCATCTATCCATACATCTATCCATCCATCCATCATCCATCATAGTAACCGCCTGTGTGCTCATCTGCTCATCATACATCCATTTATCAGTTCATTCCTCAATTTATCCATACATCCATCCACCCAACCATCCAAATCACCCAACCATACATCCATTCATCTATATCCGTCAATCTTTTTGTCTTCTCATTTACACAGCCCTGTCCATCCATCCATCCATCCATCCATCCATCTATCCGTCCATCCATCCATCCATCCGTCCATCCATCCATCCATCCGTCCATCCATCCATCCATCCATCCATCCATCTATCCATACATCTATCCATCCATCCATCATCCATCAATCCAGCGGCGCCCGCAGGATTTTTTGTTGTACGCACAGAAATTTTCGAAGGAGGGGCGAACAGAAAAAAAAATTTCGTTAGGTCGCCGAAAAAACTTATGACTTTTTTTTAGTCAGCTAAAATTTCCCAAAAACATACCTTTTCTATCCGCCGAAAAAACTGATGACCTTTTTTTTTTTTTTTTTTTTTAGTCATCAAGTTAAAATTTTCCCAAAACCATACCTTTTCTACTTTTCTATCCGCCGAAAAAAGTTTTTTCGGCGGATAGAAAAGTAGAAAAGGTATGGTTTGAGAAAATTTTAACTTGATGACTAAAAAAAAAAAAAAAAAAGTCATCAGTTTTTTCAAAAAATTGATGACCTTTTTTTTTTTTTTTTTTTTTTTTAGTCATCAAGGAAAAATTTTTTCAAAACCATACCTTTTCTATCCGCCGAAAAAACCGATGACCTTTTTTTTTTTTTTTAGTCATTAAGTTAAAATTTTCCCAAAAACATACCTTTTCTATCCGCCGAAAAAACTGATGACTTTTTTTTTTTTTTTTTTTTAGTCATCAAGCTAAAATTTTTCAAAAACATACCTTTTCTATCCTCGCGCTGTACGCACTTACCTATGTGCGTACGTCTACGGGCGCCGCTGCATCAATCAATCAATATATAGCATCCATCCAACTAGTCTTCAAACCAGCATCAGCCTATCCAACCCCCGCCCATCTATTCATCCAATTATCTCACCAACCGTCATGAAAGATAGTTAGAATTTTTAGGACATAAAACTCAATCTTCTCTTTCCGCATCCGACACAGTCACAGTCTATCGGTCAACGGTACAATCGTCTCACTTCTTAGTGCACCGACCGACCCACCCACCGACCGACCGACCGACCGACCGACCCACCCACCGACCGACCGACCGCGAATCCCTCAGGCAATTCCCAAGACAGAAGAACTCTACAGTATTGAGAACATGAATTAGTACCAACCTCATTTTCGCACTCGTTCATACGCCTGCCCTTCGCAGCTCCTACCCACCCACCCATCCCGTATAGTCTGTTCTCTCATCCTCCCTACCCCCACCACCACCACCCCAATCTGCTCATTTCACGGCCGATTTCGAAGCGAGCGCCGGGGAAAAAAATAATCCCTACCCATAATTTATTCGCATGCAATTACTATAACCGACTGCAACTGTTCTCCGGGCGTTATTCATCTCGCCGAAGATTTCTAAATTATTCCTACGTCGAACGGCCTTAGCCGTCGCCATGGAAACGGTGAAATATGGCGCGCCGGGTTTGATTGCGAATAATGATGGATTATTTATGCGGCGGAGGACTCTGTTTGGCGTCACGGCTTCTTGACATGACCACCAGGCGGCGACGTGTAGCTGCAGACGACAGTCAATTATTAAACTAAAATCGGTTCATATTGTTTATGCAGGACGCAATAAGGGGCACTTGTCGGCTGAGAGGCGTATTCGGAAGGAGGGACGCAGAGAGGGAGAAGGATTGAGAAGGACTGAGAGGGTGATAGAGGGACAGAACGACGTCCCGGGTGGTTTGTTATTATTGCGTCCATCCATCAATCAATCTGCGTTCGTAGATTTATTCTGCCATCCGTTCGTATAACAAGTCATTCGTTTGTCAAGTCAATTTACATGTACATCCATTCATCCATCAATCCAAACATCCATCCATTCATCAATCCATCCATCCATCCTTCCATCAATCCATCCATCCATCCATCCATCCATCTATCCATCCATCCATCCATTCATCCATTTATCTATCCATCCATCCATCCATCCATCAATCCATCCATCCATCCATCTATCCATCCATCCATCCGTCCATCCGTCCATCAATCCATCCATCCATCCATCCAACCATCAATTCATCTATCCATCCAACCATCCGTCTACCCATCCATCTCTCTATATCTGTCCGTTTACAGATCCATCCATCCATCTGTCCATCCGTCCATCCGTTCGTCGGGTCATATAGCAGCAAACGAAAGTTATTTAGGCCCTGACCGCCCTGTGCTCTAATGTCTGCAGCTTACCCCATTAAAGAGGGGCCCGTTTTAACCGAGGGGCCCGTTTTAGATCAAGTTCCATTACATGTATAATTGTATATATGATAATCTTCCTTTAATTAAGGGAAAGAGACAAATCCAGGTGACACACCATACCTAGTTACACGTCGAAGCACATTAAATATCAACAACGGCAAAATATTATGAACATAACAATGTCTGTCATTAATTTTCGGCAAAGAGAATCCTCGGAATAAAATTTCTATAATCTTTAAATGGTAAAACAAAAGGATGCTGTCTAGGGCGTAGGTTATAGGTGGTTATTGCTAGAGGTGGGAAAAGGTTTCTCAGGACGTATAGGCCTACATTATATTATGCATATGTATACATATGCATACAATGCCATACATGGATACATATTATACATATCTATGCAAATTTTTGCGACATATTTATACTTTAATGTGACCATATAAAATTATACGATGCTTAAATCTGTACACACATAATTATAAATTATACGTTTATTAAAGCGTTTATTAACGGTTCTGTCGTCGGCTGTTGTGTCATTACTCTTTAATCGGATTTTTGGCGGCTGACTTATGGCCTCAATTATCATCACTTCTCCCTCTGGCCTCTTATTCAATTTCTAAATCGAGCTCTGTCGCCTGGCTTGACCTCCACATGACCCTTCCACAACAGTTCCATTTATCATCTCTTCATTTCTCCTGTGCCCTCCATCACCCTTGAACGATATGAAGTGAGACTCCATTCTGTGCCAGTCCCCACTGTGTCTGTGGAGGAACGAGGGTGGGTGGGTGAGTTGGGGTCAAAGAGCATGGCGCATTCGCAGAATGTGACTGACCGAGTTCAAGCGAGTTGTGGGATGCATGGATTGAGTGGGCCTATAGGTCTACATTATAGACCCTATTGTATAATTATCGTCAGTGATTTTTTTGGTTCTAAGGTCATCACCTTTCAAAATTATTTTCTCTCAACGGCTTCAACCAAATGTTTTGACAAATTAAGCTTATCTCCATTTAGGTTTGAGTGAATGCAATCTTAGTTAGCGATGCAGTCACATAACTCAGGTGGTTATCGTCGCCCTCCTGCCTTATCAAGGCACAGGGCTGGCACTGCCAAAGAGTGAGCAGTTGCGCAGTTGCAGTACCAGAACTGTTGTAACAGAAGTGGATGACGATCTCGTGCAAGATCATTTCAATATAAATCGCCATTTATTTTATTCCAAACGTTTAACGACGTCACGTGGGTGATTTGGCTTTTGACGTTTCTAAAAAGAAGTTATAGGCCTAGTAGCCTACATGTAGAATTGTACAGCAGTTCATTTTCTTCATTACAGATAGTGCACTCCTGATATTTCAATGCACCAGATTATTTATAAGTAATGTATAAGCATTGTTGTCCATTATTTGACTGTTTACAGTTCTTATCCAGTGGTCATTAAGGCTCTGTTTTCATGATGACTCTTCTGTGGTCACTAAGGCTTTTTGTGGCCATGAATCCTCCTCTGTGATCATTAAGGCTCTTTTATGGTCAATAAGACTCTTTTGTGATCGTTAAGGTTCTTTGTGGTCATTAAGGCACTTTTGTGGTCATTAAGATTCTTCTGTGGTCATTAAGATTCTTTTGTGGTCATTAAGACTCTTTTGTGGTCATTAGGCCTAATGCTTTTGTGGTCATTAAGTTTCTTTTGTGATCATTCTGCCTGCCACCTGTCCAACATGTATCGTTTAATTAAAGAAATATTTCTTGAAATTTAAGATTGATAGTATAATTAATGTGATTAATACTTAGGGCTTCTTAAGCCAAAGAACAAGCTCTATCATCACCGGTCAAGTCAATGAGACGTGAAATCCATGCAAATCTTATTTGATCATAATTTCGTTTGTTAATGTCATATAGTAAATCATTTTAACAAAGTTGGCCGAGACTCACTATAACACTTCTTAGTCCATATAAGAACACTCAACGAATTAGAGAAAAATCGCATATTTGCAATTGTAAGAACACTCACTATTCGACATGCATAGAACATAATAGCTGTTCCGCCCCTCTGATAATAGCTGTTCCGCCCCTCTGATCCTATGGAATTTCGACCCTGACCACCACGGACTACTCTCACGGACAACCCTTCTAACTCAACGCATTTGATCCTGATCTTATGGTAACTCGACCCGGACCACCACGGACTACTCTCACGGACAACCCTTCTAACTCAACGCAGCGCTCGTGAATAAGCTGGTGCCCCGCGCTTGGCTTTCGAGTGGCGCTTTAGAAATTTCGAGTTTACGATTACGATTACGATAATGTATAACCTCTTTTATTGCCGTCAACTCGACTGCATTAACACTCGAGTCATTACACAATCTAAACTTTCATCCACGTGGTACTGTGAGTGCAGCAGCACCAAGGTCGTCTGCTTTGGACCCATCAGTAAATACTTATACACACGAATTATATTTAGATAATAATTTGAGAACAGTCTGTCTTTAGAATCCCTGGTGATCAGTTCTCTTGTTAATCGATGCTTTTTCAAAGATAAGTCGACTACGATTTGTTTATTGCACAGTGATACCTAGTGAACTAATTGAACTATTGAAATAGCCTTTCACATATAGATCAAATAATAAACTTAAAAGAGGTGTGCAAATATTTCAACAGTTCTCGCCATGCGTTTGGCAAAAGATCGTTTCAACTGCTCTTCACAATAGTGATTAAATGTATTTTTTCTTGCATTTGCCCTAGCACCTCTTCGAGCTTTCTACTCAGAGGCGCTTCCGACTACAGGGTTGACATTGCATCGGAGTTTCACGTCGAAGCGCAGGAGCAATTGAGAGTGAAGGACAGACTCAAGGTGCCAACGGGGCTTTAGATGGATTCGAACCTGGAACGCTCCGGCTCGAAAGCACCGAGCATACCACTACTGTTGTTGTTTTTGTTATTATTGTTTTTATCATTGTTGTTATTATTATTGCTATAATAATAATAATAATAGATTACTACTGCTACTGCTACTGCTAGTGCTAGTACTACTACTACTACTACTACTACTACTACTACTACTACTACTACTACTACTACTACTACTACTACTACTACTACTACTACTACTACTACTACTACTACTATTGACAGTAGTAGTAGTAGTAGTAGTAGTAGTAGTAGCAGTAGCAGTAGCAGTAGCAGTAGCAGTAGCAGTAGCAGTAGCAGTAGTAGTAGTAGGCTTGCCAATTTCATAATCACCATCCTCATCATCATCGTCGTCGTCGTCGTCGTCGTCGTCAACATCATTATTATTATTATGTATCACTTTCACTGTGTCAGAAAACATCTCCTCTCTCCAATCAGTACACACACACGTACACACACGTACACACACGTACACACACACATACATATATATATATGTATATATATACGTACATATATTAGCATATTGCTACCTGGAAAAAAGACGTCGGCGTAATAGTCATGCAAGTAGAGCAAAAATGGAAAGCAAGCGAATTGCTCGTATATGGCTCATTATAATATAAAAGCAGAGCTGACTTGCGTTGGATGTAGAGTGGCTGAAGCCACGAGGGAGAAATGAATGCGCTATATGACAGACGACACAACTGTCGTCGTCGTCGTCTAGCGCAATATAAAGCAAATCAAGCGCACGAGATAAGGACGGTGACGCCGACGGTGACGCTGACGGCGACGACGACAGCGTCATTTGCGACGTCATGTCATCAACAGCAGCGTTATGTCATGTCGTCCACACTGTCAAAACATCTCCTCTTTCCCATCAGCTCATGCTGACGTCTGAAGCTCGTGTAGCATTCGTATATACATAATTATATATATATATATATATGTACATATATGTCTATATGTATACATATATGTCGTATATAAATATATGAAATTATGCATATATATATATATATATTTCACTGTATAAATATACAGTGATACAGTGAACACGGCGATACACGTGGGTAATAATTATGTATCTATTTATATATATGAGATATTCCTTGTTATTGCATATAATTATATACTGATGTAGACATTGGATAACATTGGAATGTCTGGAGGCGCGCTTATTAAGATCCATCAGATAAAACTCTCTACAGCGTTGTATACAATGCCCTCGAGAAACTCATAAAGGACGATAGAAAATCTTCAGATCACAGAAGTATAGACATAAACACGTGTGTGTATTTGCTGCTATAAACATGCATAATACATTGAGCAGCTCTGTTCGGCATTATCTACATTGTAATGTCTGAAATTTCTGACCGGACAGTTTGTGTAAATACCGGACTGTCCGGTTCATTACCGGACGCCTGGCAACCCTATATGCATTTATATATATATATATATATATATATATTTCACTGTATAAATATACAGTGATACAGTGAACACGGCGATACACGTGAGTAATAATTTTGTATCTATTTATATATGAGATATTTATTGTTATTTCTTGTTATTGCATA
>OX457044.1:52284605-52347203 GCA_949752735.1 Lumbricus terrestris
AGGCCGTAGCTAGGGGAGTGTTTTGGGTGTTTGAACACCCCCCGAAATGAAATAATGCAAAAATAAAATAATGTATTTACTAACAAGTGATGTAAGAACTACAGTGTGTAATGTAAAGTCGCGGAAAAGAATGTGTTTTTGGACGGCCGTGAACGTGTTACGAGACAAAAAGGGAAGAAAAGCAGGCGATGACAAAAAAGATTGTCAGAAAATTTCGCCCAAAGGAAAAAGTCGGGAAAAACACCCCCCGAAATAAAATCCTGGCTACGGCCTTGTAATATTGCAATGTTAAAAGGTCTAAAATCGCTTAAATTAAGCTTATACAAATAGTTTGGGTTATCCTGTACGGTTTTCAGAAGGATATTTGGGTTTATTTCTGAAAACTCAGTGACAACACAAGTTTACTAAATGGCAGCAATAAAAATCACATCGCATAATATAAGAATTCACTCGTTGGGTTAGGGTTAGAGCTAGTGTAGGTCCTTTAGCTTCAAGAAGTGAACAACTGCCCTATAGCCACATTCCCTCTCACCTCAACGCTCAATGTCAGAGTTCTAGACAGAATACGATATCTAATATTTACAACAAACTATGGAATACACGGCCTCGATTAAAATCAGTCGTCAAATAATTTATGGCGCTGTGATAAAGGCCCCTATGGAGATTTTAATAACAAATTTCCTTTTTATTGTTAACTAGCTGTACCCGGCCACGCGTTGCTGTGACTGAAAAGACTGTCCAACCCTCCCTTCCTACGTCCCCTCCCCTTTCCCCTTCCCCTTCCCCTCCCTTTCCCCTCCCCTTCCTCCCCTCGCCTCCCCTCCCCTCCCCTCCCCTCCCGAAAAATGGACGGAGGGGTGCGTGAAAACTGTAGAAAGACGCGCGGAAAACGGCCGCAAATGGACGATTTTGCAAAAACCGACAGTTGCATATAAATTTGCTCTATAGAAGACGGCCGGATATACGTTTTGAAACGCACCCGAAGAATGGGTTTGAAACGCGCCCGAAGAGTGCGTGAAAGTTCAAACTCGAAATGGCTGGACTCCATCGACGTCTATCGAATGGAATTAAAAGTTGTGTTTTTTTGGTCGTAAAGATTGCGCTTTTCCCCAAAAGGCATTATACAAACCCGCTCATGTTCGAATGGAACGTTTTGCGAAAATTTTCAAAACAATCGGACAAGAACTTTCCGAGATCCTTCATGTCGAACGGTAACGTTTTACATTTTTATTTATATAGATTTTTCGAAACTTTCAATCGTTGTTTAAAGAAGTTACTAGCAGTAGCAGTCATGTTGTCGAGTCCACCTGAGTCGAGTCCGAGTCAAGTTCGAGTCCATCTAAGCCGAGTCCCAGTCCAAAGATGATCGAGTACGAGTCCGAATCCAATTAGGCCTATACTAACATCAAGATCCACTGAAATACTCAATTCAGTATTGTTAGGATATCAACAGAAACTAATAAAATTTTCGAGTACAAGTTGGTTTCTGCTAGTAAGCTGCTCGTAATGGAAATTCAGATGAACTCGTACGTCTGCACCCAATTGTCCCACCCATCCTCGCTGACGATGTGGCTGTAGGCGGCTTCCGAAGGGAGGAAATTCATCTCACACGTCTTGTCCATCTGGCGATAGTTGACGGAGTCACAGTAGACGGTTTCCTGGCATGTTCCGACGCACATCAGAGCAGAACGTTTGCTTAGGACAACGGCGTCAACTGACACAAATCGTTGGTTCGAAATGCGCTTCCATCTGTTCACTATCATGGAGCAAAGAATGACTCAACTGAATACTGATTGTAAAAGAGCAGTTCTAATCAATTATAGGGGAGGGGGCTTATCATTCATTACTATTATTTGTAATCTTTATCCCTCGTCATAATTCATTATTATTCATTACGGCACATCGTTTCGTTATTTCGTACAATTTATCGTAGTTCATAATTATTTTACGTTGTATGCGGCGACTTGTTTGTCCCACAAGCTAGGGTCACTTTGCTCAAACTCGATCCTTTGCCCTCCAAACCTCCTTACCCTTCATTGCTGTAACACCACAACTTATCTACTTTGCCTTGCGTCAACTTACCTTTCCTTATTTCCTCAGCGTAGCTTACCAACTTTAGCATGCAGCACCTTATTATACCATTACTTTACCAATTATTATCAGCTTAGCGAATTTGCATAGCTTAAAAACCATTTCGTTCCTAACTTTACCTTAAACCATGAGCGGAGACTTATGGGGACAGGGGGACGGTCCCCCTCAATGAATGTGGTGGGGGGACGGCCCATGCATTTGTCTCCCCCCCCCCGCAATCGTTAGGTGTTAGGACACGCACACACTTCACGAAACACACTGTGAGGTCATAACGTTAGAAGAGAGAAGAAGAAATCTTCGAACAAGGTGATGACTAAAAAAAGGTCATCAACTTTTTGGCAGAGAAAATGAGAAAATTTGGTTTTTCATCGACACTTCGGATGGATGACTAATAAAAAAGTTCGTCATAAATTTTTGCCGGCAAAAAGATGGACCATTTCGTCGGCGACTCAGCCTTTCGTCCGCCCAAAATCTTCGGGCGCTCGTTTTCGTCCCGCGCAAGTCTCTGCCCAAGTCTCCGCCCATGCCTTAAACCTTGCTTACGGTCTTTCGTTGGTCAGAGAGACTCACAGTTTCTGACTTCTCTTGCGTAGATCTCGATTTCGCAGATGACCAACGCGGTCGTGTAATTGCCCTCCGTTTGGACGATGACATATTGCCCAGACGCAGTGTTCGGATTGCACTGAAGACTGAGGTAGGCGCCGTCCGCAGCCGCTCCCGGGTACTGACCGCAGAGGGCGTAGTATCCTCTGACCGGATCCGTGGTCCTGTTGCTCACTCCCACAACAAAGTTGTCCATACGAAACCCTGAAAAAATTTACGAAATTAGAGATCGCAACGTCTGTCATTAATTTTTATAACGTCTTTTGCATTTCGCAGTTTCAGGGGAAAATCCTTATGAGTTACGGGTTGCGAATTTGCTATGCAACACAACAGGACTCAAGTCCCAAATCGCAGAATCTATCGGATTGCGTGTCTGCTGTGATGCTGGTGATCCTTTATACTCGAAGAACGTGTCAGAATCTTCCTTCTTAATTTTGATTTATTTGCCAAGTTGGCAAATAAATAATCTGTCAGATTAATAATTATTTTTTGCTATTAAAAAAATAAAATTGAAATTTCTTTTAAAAAAACTTAAATTGCCAAAGGTGTCATTGACAGACAAAATGTGTATTCAGGCACTTCATGAGCAAGATCTTGGTGCTAAAGCTACAATCTTTGCCTACCCTGATAAACATTGAGAGCAGAGTAGTTAAGAGTTAAATTGAGAGTTCAGAAAAACGACGTTGATGGAAGGAGATCGGCTCAATGTAAATTGTTCATGTTTCATTGAGAAAAGCGAATGGCTTTAAATCTTCAGACTTTAATCAAATGGTTTTATCAAGTGAGGAGAGCGATGCTGAGAACTATACCACAACCTACAACCAAAACCAAGAGCGATCAGAGAATTGATAGCTGCATTGGAGTTTATATTTGAAAATTTACCTTTGGAACACATCAACAAGGCAATCAAGAACTGTAAATAGAAGCTCATAAAAAGTTTAGGCACTGGTGGTGTTCAATGAAGCACTATTAAGTTCATTTGATAACAATTATTTGAGATGCGACTTAATAAAATCGTTTTGTGCTACTTTTTTTGCGCTATGCTTTTGATCATCAAAAAACGGTGGGTAGATTGACTAAAAGTGAAAAAACTTTTTCTGCTTGAAATATTTTGTTGAAATTTGGCCTTTGTACGTATATTTTAATTGCCTTTAAGCCTGCAAAATATTATTTACAAATTCTTACTTCTGGCCAAGATATTATCAAAAAACCTTCCGGCTATCCTTCTTTTGGTCCAACCTTTACATAAAATGCTATAAAAAATTAATGTGCAAGTTTGTTTTGATGGAATTTTTTACAATATCAGTATACATGTCTTGTTATAAAAAAAATAATTTCCATGTTGCCACATTCATGTATGCACGATTTTTTTTAGAGCGAAGGTACAAATTTCAAACTACTGTCTACTTGTCTCGGCACCCCGTCAAAAGGGCGCCCGACAAAAAAGCGCCCGACAAAAAAGCGCCCGACATAAGGGCGGTGCCCTTAAAAGAAATAGCATCGATGAAGAGTCGGCCTATAAGTGATAATATTATGAGCAAATAAGCAGGTCAACGACGACGCGACAAAGAGCAATTACTACTAAACTATTTTATACATGATGTTTGTTGAAACCCAATAGGCCTATGCTCCGAGGACCTGGAAGAGGTGCTAAAATAAACAAATCAAGTGCAGAAAGCGGTAACATGAGAGGTTGGAAAGTTCGTAACCACGTGATATGAGCTTCAGATAAAAGCAAAGGAAGCAGGGCAGGTCTACTGTTTGGAAATCGTTAACATGGAGGAGATAGCTTCGCAGAAGGGAAAGGCCATTATACTTGTTGGCGGATACAGATATCGAAAGGATAAAGAACGTAAAGACGGAAGCATGTCATGGAGGTATGTAATGGTTAAAATTATTTCAAATTGTAACGTAGCCCAACGATTTAGGCCTACGTTGCTGGTTTTACGTCAGTTAGCGACTCGGCGAAAGGTTATTTTTGAAATGTTCGGCTTTGGCATTCTTGTAATTAAAAGGTTCAAAAAATATTCTTTTAGCGAAATAAATTAGCAAATGTGCTGTTTCTGCAGTCTTCTATTTCCAGAAGTCTGATAGATATTGGCAGGTTTTTTTATCACTGCACAAGATTGCTTTTACAACTGCACAAAATCATTTAGGCTGCAACTGCAAATTTTGTTTTGGAAATGCACATTAAAATGCCCTGGATATTAGACTTTAATAATCAAAACTAGTAAACATCAGGAGAAAACATTATAGCCGATCGAGTGTTAAGAACTTTTCGACTTTACCATTGGGCTATCAAATTACTTGCCGTAGACTACAGTAGTTTTAACTTTTCATCAGATTCCTAGTTTTAGCAATTTTTCAACTTCTCAATAAATTGATTGTTTGTATTTTTCAAATAATTTCTTGCCCTCTAAATCTCGTTAAAACTTAAAGTCATAATAGCCTATGTAGTGGTGGCCCACTTGTCGTTTTCAAATTATTTGTTTCATCCGCGATACTATCTCTTTAAGAGCGCCGCCCTTATGTCGGGCGCCCTTTTGTCGGGCGCCCTTTTATCGGCGACCTTTTGTCGGGTCACCACTTGTCTCTATGCTCCAAATAGGCATTGGTTCCGTAGCCGGGTAGGATCTACGAATACGCCTACCGTAGCATCATGCTCTCCTCGGCAGAGGGCGTAGTATCCTCGGACCGGATGGGTGGTCCTGCTGACCCCTAGGATTTCGACCTGGCACCGGAACGAAAAGGGCAGTTATTGCGGACTTGGTTTGATATAGGGCCGGTGAATAAGCTGCCCTTTTCGTTCCGGTGCTATTGCTATAGGGCCGGTGAATAAGCTGGACTACCTGACGTGAGATTCCAGTGATCAATGAGGAATTACTGAAAGGAACAGTAGTAGAAGAAATCGGAAAGATACATTTTACATTGTGTGTCTAGACTCTAGAAAGTCCATTCCGGCGAAGTTGGTGAGGATTGAAGTGAGAATGAGTTGCAATGCTGTGCAGATTTAAGGGACAAGACGGTGAATATTGTGCCATATTTAACGTTTTTATGTGCCAGCATTGCAGCACATCTGTGCAAGGAAAGCAAAGAAACGTCCTTGCTACACCCAGAGATAATCGCAAACAGATTCCACCAATGAATGTATAGGAAGGGAAAATGTAAGCAGACGTGACGACGAAAGTTGGAGAAGAAAGTGGAAGTGGGAGAAGGGGAAAGAAGTAGATATAGATAATTTGTTTGAAGTCGTGGTGCTGATGTACCGATGATCCGGTGGTGACGATGACAGTGACGTTGGCGATGATGATTACGGTAGAGAAGATGACGATGATTGTTGTGTATCGTGGTGTCGTGGGTGAAATTGAAATCATGAACGAACAAAGGACTGAGGACGACACCGAACCGATCGTCGACTCCCTTCTGAATATCTGCCAGGGACAGTATTCTCGATTTCAACACTTTCATCAGAAGTAGGCCGACTATTACTATAATTTATGTCACTTACCGCAACAATCGCCGCGGTTAACTAATACGACCCGCTGAACTTTGACCAACATGCGGAGGTCGACGCGCCACCATTGGTCTCCAACTACAAAGTATTCTGTATGAAAACAAGATCCCGCGTAGAAGTTTGTGTCGTAGTTGCCGTCGATGGCGCGACTGGCAACAGTGGGACCCACAGTGGTGTCGTTTTCAAAGGAACTCTGAGTCGCTGTTAGTCCCGTCAGATTCAGTTTGACGTCCACCGAATCAGCAGCTGTCGAAAACAAAACCAGCTCGATCTTTCGTTACGAGTAAATTAAAATATTAAACCCTGTCCGTTTGTCATTGGCAGCTCATGCGCCTCAACCAACACTCACGTGAGTAGATAGCTAGTATGACAGTTCTGTCATGGGACTAAATTATATAAATTATTAAAAGGGCAAAATTGAAATAACAATTATAAAGTTAAGCAAGATATAATAGCTCGTGTATTAAATAACATGGGAAGGCGTGATTATGTTAATGAGATGAGTTGTAAGTGCTTTCTAGGTAAAGGGATCCACACTGCTCAATGCAGACTGACAGCTGGAAACTTATGCCAGGAAAGAGCTGATTGGCTGGGCTCTCTATTGCATTGGAGTTCAGGGCAATAAATAGCTATGTTCTGGGATAATCGTGGCTTGTTCAGAATTTTATTAGAGGAAGTCTAAATTTGGGGTCATAAAGGTTTGGGGGTCTTTTCAGGGGTAAGTCGAACTCTGGTGAGATAATTAACTTCTAAGGAACATTGTCATAAAATATATAATGTTATAGCTGAACCAATAAGCTTATAAAGTGCATTCGGAGTTGATTCATGTAACGAAGTTTAGGGAACTCTGAAATGTATTGTTTAGTGTCTGCTTTGTTTTATAATAATATTTAAATCAACTTGTCTTCTTATCTTAGGCGTAGCCAAGCTAACATTACCTCTCGTAAATCGCAATTAACATTAATCTCCTGTGAGCTAGTTTAACAACTAGGTAGTTTAGTTTCCCCACTTAACCAACTCTGTAGTCAGAGTTGGGCCTGCCTAGTTAAAGTAATTATCATCACAAGTAACTACTGAGTCACTCAAACATCGTAGGTGATATATACAAACATAACGGTGATAGTTGGTGCTAGAACGCGGGGGTCTCGAGTTAACCATTTCATTGTTAGTCTTGCTATGTATAAGGTAGACTATAATTTAGTTTAAGTTTAATCGCTAATTAATCCTACTTAATTGTTTTAATTTTTATCTCACCAGACGAAGACTATAAAAAGTAACTGAAATTTGACGTTTGATTTACAAGTATGATTAAAATGGGATCTACTGAACAAGTCGAGAAGCGTTTTTAAGGAAGGGCATTCTTTAAAAGAGCCGTGTTAGTTTATATGATTGTTGGCCCTAAGCCTCAATCAGTGTGTGTTAATTTTGGCTGAGTTCTTTGAAGTACAGATAGTCGCCGGAGTTCAAACGACGATCGCAGAGTCGGGTCGCATTGTTCTGCATCGCTGACCACCGCAGCCAGGCTTTTACGACAAGTCGCTCTCGCGTCGCTGGGACTTCAAACGCCGCTTGGTCGCCGATCGCTTCCAGGTCGAGTTACAATCACCAGTCAAGTCTGCGGGCCGGTGTCTTCGATTTACGACCCACCGCTGGTCAGCAACTCGCTTGTCCGAAGTCACCTGCTGCCGCTTTACGCCATCTGGTGTCCGCTGACGGAGTCAACGCCATCGCTTATCACAACGCTGTCGACCTCTAAGGGATAAGTCGGTATACCGTCCGTGGATTTCTACAAGTGGATTCAAACAAAGTCAGAAAAGTCAGGTCAGGTCAATGGTTTATTTTGCTTATTGATGGAATCGTATATATATATCTGATTGGATTACGTGGTTTGTTGAGTTGAAGCTGGATCTTGTCTGAGTGATTGATTTGGTGTCGTGTTTGATTGCGTATGTTGTTGATTGGATTTAGATCAAGTTTGAATGTGCCGAGTTGTACACAACATTACGATCACACGTGTAGCTTTGCATAATTATTGTTGCTGCTTATAGAGTTTAAATCTTGTTGCATAGTAGTTTTGATAGGTCTTCTACTGTTCTGTTGTCTTTGGACTAAATCTTACTTCAGACTACTGTTTAATCACATCATGGAGTTGAACCAACTGCTGTAAGACCAAGTTGTAGGTCTATATTAGCTTTGATCTTCTCGGATTGAAATCTGGTATACGAGATAAATAGGAATCTTTGGAGTCTGAGTTTTGTAGACTTGAATTGATATAGCGCTGTGTTTAAGATAGTCTACTGCAGTGTTTTGACGGAGCTCAGAGATTCTTGAACATTTACACTGCATCACATTACATTGAATTTTACTTCTGATAGAGAGTGCTCGTGAATAGGTTGATAATTTCAGTGTGTTTGTGTTGTGAATTGGAGCTATATAAATTTATAATTCAGCTTGTTGTGGATTATTGTCAGTCCTTGTGTTCATCAGTTTTGAGTTGAAGTGGTATAGAGATTGACTTCTTTTACTGGTGTATGTATGTGGGTGTTTGTGAAGTTCTGTCTGAGTGTGTCTGTGTGTGTAGTGACGTCACTATTATATAAAGGAGAGATTAGAAATAACTGAATGTCTGCTAATATTTGATTGTTTCTCAATTGTATGTTGGATTTGGAATAATTTTAGACTCATTTTCTATGCAAAATCTTTCTCTCTATTTTTGTTTGTCATCCAAGTTACTATTTCTTTTTCTGAGCATTGTGACTGTGGACTATTGTCTATTGTATAGATAGCATTGCATGATATTATAAGGATTCAGTCGTGTTAGCTTCTGTCTCTCTGCGCCTAGCATAGTCTATATCATATTGTTCTATCTTGTTGTTTGTGTGTGGTTGTTTGATTTGAGTCTGTGTTGGTGGAAAGAATTGTCAGTCATTTGTGTAGCGCCTTACAACGAGAGAATTTATTGTGGAGTTGATAATCACAGTGATTAAGGAGATTTACTTCAATCATGGCATCAAATGATAAACCATCTTTTGTCCAAAATCCAACTAACTTCATTTCTATTGGCCCAGCCTCAAGAACTAGAAGTAAGACAACCACTTGTGACCAGGAAGGTATAGAGTCTATTGAGGCAGGATCTGCACAAAATGAGTTCAATTTCCAAGATTCAATGCATGTTGAGGTTCACTCATCTTCCTCGTCATCTTCATCATCACAGTCATCTACTCATGAAGATTTACTAGTGGATGTAGATAGTTCGAATCCTTTTAAGGTTCATCTTCCTTATCATCAGTCAGAACATTCACAATCACTAAGGTCGTTGGAGAATTCTTCTGATCATCATCATCACCCAATTCATGATAATCGTGCAACGACTTACCTTTGCATTTCACCATCATTGCACCAAGATGATCATCATCATCATAGCTTACCATCGTTAGGGGCATCAGCAACGACTCAGGTTAAGCAAAGCCAGCTTTATTCTCACGCACCAGTTCAGCTGTTAGCTAGGGATCAGACGCCGAGTCTAATGAAGGCTAATGAACAGTCTTCTCCAGTTCTGGGAACATACCTGGATGATTACTGTGAACAGTCGATCATAGCCGTTCCAGGAAACGCAGCTGTTCCTAGAAGCACTTTACTTACTGCCACTCCACACCGAAAGGTCCATCATGTGCATCCATCATTCATTTACCAACCCGAAGACCAAGTTCAGGAAATTCACACGCCTGTCATTATTCATCCTGTTTATCAGACCATTACTAGGAAAAGACCTTATGCTGCAGATCACGAGTCGGTCTCTTCAGACGTTTCTAACTTGAGTAGGGATTCACTTAGCGTGGTTCCTCTAAAAGCCTCAGCTGTCCATGACTTTGCACCAGGTCTACTTCAACCATTGCTCCAGGTACCAACTACTTTCCAGGTGCCTCAGCCTGTTGCTAGTCAGTCACTTAAGCAATTTTCCCAAGAAAATTGGCAATTTCAGCCACGAGACCAAGACTTTGATGAATATCAACCAGATGTTGAGTTCAATCCACAGTCCAACCATTGCTTTGAATACTTGCAGCCAATTATAGACAACACAGCACAGTCTAATCTCTCACAGAATCAATCTTCACAAGGGGTGCCAACTTCAGTGCAAGCCACCACACCTGGTCATTCTTTACCTAATGCAATAACTGGACATAATTTAAGTCTTCCTACAAATCCTCAATCGTTTCATAAGCCACATGTGACGAAGAGTCATCTCTTTTGTCCGGCACCTTTCACAGGAATGGAGAATTGCAGAGACTGGATAAGGAAACTGATTTTGTGGTTTAAATTCAATGAGATTTCAGATCAAAGCACAAAATTGTCCACTCTGGCTCTTTTAATGCATGGGATTTCAGGTACATGGCATCGAAGTATCTCAATCACGGAATCAACTACTTTTGAAGAAGTAGTAGACTTGTTCATCAAACGTTGGACTTTAAATGAAAAGCCTTATGCTCAGATTGCTAAACTTTGGTCTTCAGTGCAGGAACCAAATCAGACTGCAGCAGATTTTATTTCATCGTTGTTGGTCAAAGCAGAACATTTACAAGTCGATAAGACTTCAGTTTTTAACATAGCCCTTAATGGATTGAAACCACAGGTTAGACAAGCAGTTTTGATCAAAGGAGCAAAAGATTTAGATGAATTGTTGGCAGCAGCAACGTTAGTGGAAGTGTCATCAGAAGCAGACAATTTAGGACACAATGAAATTTTGAAAGCTTTAGCAGACATGAAACTAGAACTTGCTAGGCTTCAAACAACTTCTGTAACGCCTCTGAAGAAAGATAGGAGTGTTTCATTTGATTTACCATCGGAAGCAGTTGTGTATAATACATCAGAAGTTAATTATGCTCCTGCCGTAGATAAATCTCAGGAACAGCACAGCTGTTATGCTCCAACTGTTGCTTACGCTAATCCTAGAAATTCGGGGCAGTATCGGCAACACGTGCCATCGTTCCAGTGAAACGCTAATGGCTTTTCAGCACCAGTTGCTTTTCCATCACAGAACCAGATGCCTAGAAATTTTAATGGCTACCGTTCACAGCAGAGAGGCCATAATTCAGGGGTCGGGTCGTACCGTCCAGTACCGGATAGGTCTTATAACACGCCACGTGTTATAAATCCATCTTCGGTTGCTCCCAGGTTTAATGGACAGAGACCATCTTCAAACGCTAATGATGTTTTCAGTAACAGAAGACCATGCAACAACTGTGGAGCTTTCCATTCTTATGGTAGTTGCCCTGCCGTGGGAATAACTTGTGGTTTTTGCAATAAACTACATCACATTACTCGTTGCTGCAGGTCAAGACTTAGTCAGTCGCACTAGGACAACGCGTCTGCTATGCATTTTCAGCACAGCAGACATAGTCATAGGCAAACTGTTAGAAATGATTTCACAAGGAATAATCAGTTTTTTCAGAGTCAAAAGGGTGTCAAGTCTCAGGTGTCACAACCTATCAAACCAGAGACAACTTCACATCATAAAACACACACTCGTTTGCAGCCATGTCCAAAAACAGAAGTTGATGTTCATGCTGGAAGATCATCAAATTCAAAGCAAACTTCTGGAGCATCTTTTGCTAGACATAAATTTAATTCTGAAAATGAAATTTCAGTTTATGTTTATGGTATTCATAAGTATTGTCTTGTGGATTCAGGTGCTTCGCGTTCTTGCATTTCGCTGGCAGCTTTTCACAGTTTGCCAAAACATAAGCAAATTTTAGAACCTGTAACTGATCTCAAACTTTGTGGTGCAAACAAAGAAAACCTTGATATTCTAGGTCAAGTCAATTTGGAGTTAAATCTCAATGGTCTTGTTGTTTGCTATCCGTTTATCGTCATAAAAACTCTGGTCCAATCTTACATTATGGGAGTTGACATACTCAAAGATATGCGAGCAAATATGGACTACGGCACTCAATCAGTTTGTTTTTTTGATGGGTTAGTTTCAGTTGGACTTCAGACAAGGACTAATGTAAAAGGATCTGTTTTGTTTTTGAAATCAAACATAAAAATACCTCCTAGATCAGCTTATCTAGTCAAAACAAAAGTGCCTGCAAAATTTGTAGGGCTGAACTCAATTGTGCAACCATTACAATTGTCCCCAGATCAAGAATATTTGGTTTGCAATTGTTTAGTCAAGCCAAACACTAACACCACTCATGTCAATATTTTGAACCCGTTTAACCATCAATTGGAACTCAAACGCCATCTACCGATTGCTTTGATACAATTCGCTGATGAAGCATCAGTCCAAAAATCTGATGTCGCTTCTGCATCTTCACCGAAGATTCTTCCGCATTCGCCAGATGTCGCTACGCGCACGTCAACATTACAAGAAATTGGCATAGATCTGAGTAAATCAGAATTGTCAACAGATAATCGTGAACAATTAGAGGAATTGGTATATCAGAACAGAGATATTTTTACAACTAAATTGTCAGATTTAAAAGGAACGTCCTTAGTGTCCCACGACATTATAGTGACAGGTCCTCCAAAACGGCAAAAACCGTATAGACACAGTGCCGAAGTAAGAAAAGAGATTGACAAACAAATACACGAGATGTTAGAAAATGATATTATTGAAGAATCGTTTAGTCTTTGGCAGTCTCCTGTCATTTTAGTGTCTAAACGTGGTGAACTGGCTTCGCGTTTTTGCATTGACTTTCGTTTTCTTAATCGTTGCTCGGAAAGTCTGGTTTTTCCTCTTCCATCATTGCCGACCGTCCTTGACATACTTTCATCGGAGCAGCCGCAGTTTTATAGCGCACTTGATCTCAAGGCAGGTTACTGGCAGATTCCTTTATCGGAACAATCAAAACCTTATACTGGATTTGTCACTCATTCAGGGTCTTATTGTTTTAAGAGATTAGCATTCGGACTTAAAAACGCACCCGCGACCTTCCAGCGTTTAATGCAAGCTGTGTTTAAAGAACAATTGAATAAATACGTGATGTGTTACCTTGACGACATCCTCGTGTTTAGCCGTAGTTTCCGGGACCACTTGTCTCATTTGCAAATGGTTTTTGATCAACTTCGTCTCAATGGTCTCAAACTTCACCCAAAAAATGTCAGATAGGATTGAGCCGTGTCAAATTCCTAGGATTTATCTTGTCAGATAAAGGAATTTCAGTCGATTCTCAGAAGGTTCAAAAGGTCCGAGATTTTCCGAGGCCGCAATCTGTACATGAATTACGCCAATTTTTAGGCCTATCGAATTTCTATCGAAGGTTTATAAAAAACTTCTCAAAAATAGCTTCTCCATTGACAGAGTTGTTAAAAAAGGAGTCAAATATTTGTGGTCAGATTTGTGTGAATTAGCCTTTCAAACTTTGCGTGAAGAGTTGGCAACAACTCCGACTTTAGCTTTTGCAAGAATGGATCGTGATTTTGTCATTCATGTGGATGCCTCTTCAAGTGCTATTGCCTTTATTCTTAGTCAGGAAGATGAATTAGGAATTTTAAGGGTAATTGAATATGGTGGAAGGAATTTAAGAGCTTCTGAAAGAAATTATTCAGTGGTTGAGATGGAATGTCTAAGTTTGTGTGAATCAATAAGATATTTTCATAGCTATGTCTCCGGAAGACGATTTAAGATAATAACTGATCATCTAAGTTTGTGTTGGCTGAATTCTATGAAAAATTCTACACAATCTAGAATTTTGCGTTGGTCAATTCTTTTGTCTGGTTATGATTTTTCAATTGTACACAAACCGGGCAAAACTAATCTCGCAGCCGATGCTTTATCCCGTATTGATCATGGTGAACCTCCTGAGTTAGCCGTTGATGATGAGTTTCTCAGGGATGATGTTTATCTAAGACCAGTGACCGAAGAATCCTCAGTAATTACTGCAGACGTTCATCTTGATTCTGAAGACCAATCTTTTGTTGTTAATCCTTTAACACAAACTGTCGATATTGATCCTAATCAAATGGATGATGATGTAGTTAATGATGCTAATCAAATGAATGATTCTGCAGATGACGTTGATAATGAAATCGAGGATACTGAAGATAGTGATAGGCCTTCTCAGTTGATTGACATGACATTATTTAATGACTCGGAGATCATTAATCTTCAACACTCTTGTCCTGAATTGTCTTCGTTGTTACAGTATTTAGAGTCTGATGTTTTGCCGGTTGATGATGCCTCTGCCAGAAAGATTTTGCTCATTGCAGATCAGTTTTCTCTTGTAGATGGGGTGCTTTATCATCTATACCAACCGAGGGCTAAGGACATTGGCTTAGTGAGACCACTAATCCAGCAGCTAGTTATACCAGTGATTTTAAGGGATAAGGTGCTACAAGCAGCACATGATCAGTTGGCACATGCTGGTCAGGAGAGGACTTATCTTACACTAAGATCACGATTTTATTGGAAGTCAATGTTTGCTGATTGTGTTAAATACGTAAAATCTTGTCTTACTTGCCAACAATCTAAACGTCCCAAGTCAACAACGAAAGCACCATTACATCCAATACCAGTGACTGATGTGTTCGCTAGGTGGTCTATCGATCTAGCGGGCCCACTTCCAGTAAGTCCTTCAGGAAATAAATTTATTCTAATGTGTATAGACAGTCTTTCGAAATGGCCTGAACTTATTCCAGTTGAAGATCAGAGTGCTTTAACAGTGGCCAATGCTCTGTATGACCATATTTTTACACGTTTTGGCCCCCCAAATTCGCTTCTGAGTGGCAGAGGGACAGCCTTTCTGTCAAAGATTGTTGAAAATCTATGTAAGCGTTTGAAGGTCAAGCGTATTTTTACATCTAGTTACCACCCGCAAACCAATTCGACAGTGGAGAGAGTATGGTCAGTTTTGTGGGCCGCACTTCGTTCATACTGCATCAATCAAAACGACTGGCAGGATCATTTGAGTAGCATTGCTTATGCACTCAGGTCAACTCCATCAGCTAGTTCTAAGTTCAGTCCTTCCATGATTTTGTATGGAAAAGACCTGGATCTTCCACTTCAGTCTGCATTGCTTCCAACTTCAACAGGTAGAGTGGGAGTCGATGCATATATACGTCAGTTGTTGCCTCGCCTACACATAGTTCGTCAGGTAGCTGTTGATAACATCAAAGCTGCGCAGCAAAAGTACAAGAAATTCTATGATAAGGACAATAGACCTAGGGTATATCAGCCAGGAGATATTGTGTGGCTACATTCTAGCTACAATCCCAAGGGGGTCTGTCCAAAACTGAGGAGAAAGTATGAAGGTCCTTATTTTATAGTCAGTGCATTTCCTAATGACACTTATAAGATAAGGCATGCTACAACAAATCAACTAATGGCTTCTCGAGTACATGTGAATAGATTGAGATCATATCTTAATAATCAAGACACGTTGTTGGAGAAATTTAGGGATTTGTTAGGGCAGACTGCTCCAGCAAACGGTACTAATACCGACGTCTCTGCTGACCCAGTAGAGTCGCAACAGGATGACATTGTCACTCCCCCTATTCCAACAACGTCTTCTTCAGATGATGTACTTTCTTCTGATGTGAACAATTCTACAACTGATGCACCTGCAATGCAGTTGTCATCTTCGCCGCCTGTTGTCAGCGATGATGTTTCTTCTTCTGGTTCGTCAGCAGAGCCTGATGCTTCAGGAATTCCTTCTACATCTTTTCATAGTGATGATGTGAGAAAGGACCCTAATTTCACGTCTACAAGTCAAATGTGGTTTCCCGCAGAGAAAATCTTAGAGTCTAAAATTCAGAATGGTAAAAGAATTTATAAAGTTAAGTGGTCAGATAAAAATTGGCCAGCTTCTTGGGAGAAAGAATCTGATGTCTCGCAAGCTCTGAAAGATGTTTTTCATGCTTCTTATACTTGCACGGGAAAGAAACGTAAAACGAGTTCTAGAAAGAACAAATTTTTAAGTTCATCATAGGCTGAATAGTCTTTCACAGAATAGGAATTTCTCATGCATTTAGGAATTTATTATTAGGTTTATTACGAGGGAGTTACCCGGGTTAAAATATTTTGTTTTTTAATGAACATTTTCTTCAAAATGATGTTCTATGGAAAGTGCACGTTCCTTGATACATTTCAGATTGTTGACAAATAAATCATTTACAAAATATTTATACGAAGTTTTTATTTCTATTTTATATGGGGTTTATTTAATGAAATGATGAGAGTTCAAGAAATTGGAAAATTAGCAACATATTACATATATATATTTCAAAAGAATTAATTAATTTTACGGCAGTCGTTATCTGAAGTTCACTGAAGCAGAGTTATAGTGTGTTTTCACATGCAGTTTTATGTGTGAATATTTTTATGATTTGTTTATCATAACCATGTGTTGACGTTTAGTCAAGAGTTGAAGTACAGTAGCCTACCATTGCAAAAGTATAGTGAATTACAAAGTCATCAGTTATAGATATATTATTCAAAAGAGAACAGAATTACAGGTTTATATTGACAAAGACAAATGTTGAATGGATATGAGAAGATTTCACAAAGTTATTGAGAGAATATTACTATTATACATCGATTGTTACACTAGTCGTATACATATACATACGCCTCATTATTATTCATGAGTTCATGTTTACATGCGTTATAAGTAGTTACTTTGATTTATTTCAAGTTTGCAGCGTTTATTTCTTCGTAATACTTCGTCATATAATTTTATATATACAGTTTTGAATGTTACACTATTTGATTTTCATATATCTTTATGTCGCTTCGTAGATTTTATATCATATCGCTGTAGTTATGCATGAAATTGTCTATCGTTAGTAAATAAGTTAAAATTATTCTTTATTATATATATTATTCTACATTGTATATCTTAAATTATTATTAAATTAATATCCATATATCTTATTTCTGTCTTATAGCATGGAGCTTTATTGCTACATCCTTCTGATCTGTGTTGCGTGGACCATGTCCTACGCATATGAAGAACCTTTTGGTCCACCTGTTGTGGCACGCTACAATTACGGAGTCGTGTTTAACTATAAGGGAAGAGCATCTCCTAATGCGGGTTACTGGCCTCATACCTTTCGTTTTGTTTTGCCTACCATTGAGAAACAAAATCCATTGGAGAACTGGTGTCATAACCCAATCTATAAAAATGTTTGTGAAGAATTTCCCATGTTGGTTAACTTAGCCATGAATTTTACAGCTCGTACATTTCAAGAGTTAAGTCATACTAGTAAAGCAATCAATGATCTCTTGCCAAACTCACCAATTTCACCTGAGTTGGGTAAGCGCAAAAGGTCATTACTGCCATTCATTGGTACATTGTCTAAATCACTTTTTGGAACGGCATCTGAGGAGGATGTGCAAATCGTAGCTGCACATGTTCAGTCATTAAGTAAATCACAATCCCAACTTTTAAAAGGTTTTCAACTGCAGTCTGAACACATGTCTTCATTTATGTCTCTTTCCCAAGAAAGAATGAATAAGTTAGATAATATAGTAAAAAGTCAATACACAGCTTTGTTGGAAACCATTGAAACTGAGAAATATTGGATAGAAAAGCACGAAAATAATTTGAATGCTGTTCTTTATACCTTGTTCTCAAGGATGAATGATTTTTTCCTCATTAAAAATCAAATTCAGGAATTATACAATGATGTTCAGTTGTTAGTTGCAGGATTTTTACCATCATCACTTATTCCTGCAGATGTAATAATTGAGACAATTACAGCAATTCATCGTACATTTAAAGATCCACTGGATAATGTTTTTGTAACAGAAAGAGATCCTTCATACTATTATTCAACGCATGACTTTCTTTTCTTTCGCAATGAATCGGATTTGTTTATCACAATAAAATTTCCAATGGCTTCATACCATGTTCAGGAATTGCATGTGTATAAAGTAACTTATTTTCCTGTTCCATTTCATAATGATTCGGACTTGGTTACAATTCTTCCATCTACATCAAGTATTTTGTAGTCTCAACAGATAGGTCTCATTTTGCAGAGTTAGATGAGTCACCATTAGTTAATAAAAGGTTTTCTGTAGATTTATTAAGGCAAGATTCTAATCCTTCGTGTTTGTTTGTAATATATAGGGACTTACATAAGGTCATAAAAGGTTATTGTTCCTTTCAAGTGTTAAATTATAAGGATATCACGACTGATCTGTACGTATTACATTATCCTCAAATTCTTATCCGAAGTCCTTATTTCCTTCGTGTAACTTGCCCTTATACTATTATTCCGCCACCGTCATGTCGACATTGCTTTTATTCAGTTCCATGTGCATGTTCTGTAGAGACAATGAGAGTTTATCTACCAGCCCGACTTACTCACTGTAATGTCACAAAAATATTGGATGTTAGTACTGCACCACGTTATCCTGTAAATTTGGCATTATTACATCATTTCTTTGATAATACAACACTTAGTGCTATAGCTGGAGATACTTTGTTATCTTCTCCACTCTCGGTTCAATTGCCACCTATGAAATTTTTCAACCACTCATTTGATGAAAAACTAGGCACAGCTAATTCACTTCAGTATCAGTTAGATAAGGTGGTTAATGCCACAAAAGAAGAACAGAACATCTACAGGTCCATAGTTGATCCAATCATATTTGGTGACATCTCTGTGAATACAAATTTTTTCTTTTCTTTACACCTCCAGGTTACTTAGTTATCATTACATCAGGAATTGCAATTTTTAACACTGTTTTTGTTTTTTGGATAGCATATCGGTTGAGAATAACTACAGCTGCACTAGCTTTAGTAGTGGGTAAAACATCAGTTGCACAGGCAAGAACAATACCTCCTTATCTCATAGCTACACTTTCACCTCCTACTATTTCATCTCCTTCATGGTCTATTCCTCCATTGTCATCGGATTATTTTGGTTATATTTTTCTCATTATTTTGTTAATCTTTATTATTAAGAAAATATGCAAGTGCCGCTCCAGATATTTTGAGTCAAGTCCAGATTTTGATATGTGTTTAGAAATAAAATCCAAGGGTAGTTGTTTTTTCATAACTCTCCAGACTGTTTCTGGTTGTCCAACAGATTATATTGTCTCTGGGTCTACTATCAACTCAGATATTGCTGTGAATGGTTGGATTCGTCCAAAAATAAATGTTAATTGGGGAGATTTGACCATGACAAACAAACATACAAACAATACTTCAATCATCCCAACTTCGTTTGATATATCGTATTTACAACTGTTTAAACTGAAATCTATTATTACTAATGACTACGATTGTTTTCTATTTTTTGCTCATGCTGTGAGAGGCAACTACGTAACTCAATCGGGACGGGCTTGTCAAGCTGCTCCTGGAGTACAAATCGGAGACGAATAAAAACAAACTTCTCTGAAAGTCGTTACTCGCTCCTGGATAACTCTACGCAGTTATCACACATATATATTTAGTTTACCTATATTATCAAGTATTAGTAGTTGGAGCGTGTACCTAGTCGTCTCTGAACAAGAAAAAGAGTGTTGCTTCTCATGTTATAGTATATTTTAAAATGTGTTTTTATTAGACTTTATTTTAATTTATATGCCTATAGTTGCAAAGACTATATATTTTAACACATGTTACTTTTCATGAACGCTATTTTATACAGTTTCAATCGTCTATTACTGTATATCATAAGTCAAAGACATTAATTATTTAAAAAGACTCGTTCTAGTATCGTATTAGTCTCGTGCGAAATATTCGAGAACTTTTATTTTAAAAGATCTTAGTTTCAAAGTATATATATAAACCTATATCAAGAACATTCATTTTATTCAATAATTTATTTAACTAATGTTTTTATTAACTTGCTTTACATTGTGTGTGTTTTTGGTTTGTTTTGTTTTTCAGGTTTTTATTTGTGTTTTTAAATTGCTTGTGTGTTAAGTATTTCACCAGAATTATTATTAAGGGGTTTAATTTTCCCAATATCTATATAAATAAAGAGAAGATTCCGTCTGTTTGACCGGAATGCATTTCCACAGTTTTTGAGATTTTCACTCCAAACTTTCACTACTGTGTCCGTCTCGGCTTCCGACGCGTAGAGAAGGGGTTCGCAAATCTCTGCCACCACGGGGCCAGAGTGGGGGCCAAAAACACTCATTTTCCCTGTTGGACTCTGCCCTTTCAAGCTTATAACAGCACTTTTCTTTCGGCTCCTATACGTAATACGTATAAAAGCAGCCGTTCGACAGCGTTTAGAGAACAGCGCCTTTGCCAGTCCGGAATTCACGGGTCACGTACGGGTGGAGGTCGGTGGTGGAGGTGGGTGGGGGGTGTGGGAGGGAGGGGGTGTGGGAGGGTATGGGAGGGGGTGGGGGGGTGGTGGTGGGGCGAGGGGGATGGGGGGTAGGAGGTCGTGGGTGGAGGAGTGGAGGCGGTGGGAGGGGGTGGAGTTGGTGGGGAGCAAAGGGGTAAGGTGTGTGGGGGTGGTGGGGTGGTGGGTAGGGGGCCAGGGTGGGTTTTCCCAAAATTTCCCGAAAACCAAAATTTCACGGGTGGCGTACTGGTGGAGATCGGAGTTAGTGATGTCGTGTTGTGGGGGGTGGAAGAGGTGGGGTGGGTGGAAGAGGGACGGGGGAAATTTGGGGGGGAATTTTCTCCCCAAAAATTTCCCAAAAACCAAAATTTCACGGGTGGTGTACCGGTGGAGATCGGAGTTAGTGGTGGCGTGTTGTGGGGGGGGGTGGAAGAGGTGGGGGATGGAAGAGGGGTGGGGAAAACTTTGAGAAGGAAATTTTTTCCTCAAAAATTTCCCAAATTTTTTTCACGAATGGCGTACCGGTGGAGATCGGAGTTAGTGGTGGCGTGTTGTCGGGGGTGGGTGGAAGAGGTGGGGTTGGTGGAAGAGGGGTGGGGGGAATTTGGGGGAGAAATATTTTTCCCAAAAATTTCCCGGAAACCAAAATTTCACGGATGGCGTACCGGTGGAGATCGGAGTTAGAGGTGGCGTGTTGTGGGGGTGGAAGAGGTGGGGGTGGAAGAGGGGTGGGGGGAAATTTTCCCAAAAAATTTTCCCCAAAAAATTTACCGAAAACCAAAATTTCACGGGTGGCGTACCGGTGGAGGTGGGAGTTAGTGGTGGCCTGTTGTGGGGGTGGGTAGGAGGTGGGGAAAATTTTCGGGGGAGAATTTATCTCCGAAAACCAAAATTTCACGGGTGGCGTTCCGGTGGAGATCGGAGTTAGTGGTGGTGTTTTGTGGGGGGGATGGAAGAGGTGGGGGAGTGGAAGAGGGGTGGGTGGAAAATTTCCTGCGTGGCGTACCGGTGGAGGTCGGAGTGGTGGGGTGTGATGTGGTGGGGTTG
This sequence comes from Lumbricus terrestris, assembly GCA_949752735.1. Taxonomy (NCBI): domain Eukaryota; kingdom Metazoa; phylum Annelida; class Clitellata; order Crassiclitellata; family Lumbricidae; genus Lumbricus; species Lumbricus terrestris. Next base: position 52,306,108 of record OX457044.1, read on the forward strand.
TGGCCGGAGCGGGTCGAATCCTAAATTTCCCGGGCAACGCCGGGTACCCCAGCTAGTTTTTAATATAGAAGAAAAACCGGAGTTTTTAGTCTCGCGGGCATGGGAGAAATGTCATGGGACTAAATTATATAAATTATTAAAAGGGCAAAATTGAAATAACAATTATAAGGTTAAGCAAGATATAATAGCTCGTGTATTAAATAACATGGGAAGGCGTGATTATGTTAATGAGATGAGTTGTAAGTGCTTTCTAGGTAAAGGGATCCACACTGCTCAATGCAGACTGACAGCTGGAAACTTATGCCAGGAAAGAGCTGATTGGCTGGGCTCTCTATTGCATTGGAGTTCAGGGCAATAAATAGCTATGTTCTGGGATAATCGTGGCGAGGATCCTGGGTGGCCGAGTGGGTTGTAGCCCGCTCGCCGCGCCGGCGACGCGGGTTCGATTCCCCGGTCGGATCTTTACATACTGCGGGTTGCTCGGTCGCAATATAAACGTGGAGTCGACGCTGATATCATCTTCGTAATGGAAAAGAGTCGTTAAACCCATACATTTCGATAATCGTGGCTTGTTCAGAATTTTATTAGAGGAAGTCTAAATTTGGGGTCATAAAGGTTTGGGGGTCTTTTCAGGGGTAAGTCGAACTCTGGTGAGATAATTAACTTCTAAGGAACATTGTCATAAAATATATAATGTTATAGCTGAACCAATAAGCTTATAAAGTGCATTCGGAGTTGATTCATGTAACGAAGTTTAGGGAACTCTGAAATGTATTGTTTAGTGTCTGCTTTGTTTTATAATAATATTTAAATCAACTTGTCTTCTTATCTTAGGCGTAGCCAAGCTAACATTACCTCTCGTAAATCGCAATTAACATTAATCTCCTGTGAGCTAGTTTAACAACTAGGTAGTTTAGTTTCCCCACTTAACCAACTCTGTAGTCAGAGTTGGGCCTGCCTAGTTAAAGTAATTATCATCACAAGTAACTACTGAGTCACTCAAACATCGTAGGTGATATATACAAACATAACGGTGATAGTTCTAACTGAGAATTGATGTTCCAACGTTCATCACTCATTCAGCGATTGATTGAGCCATGCAATCTGTGAACGAATGATCTACGATTAACTCTTCCTATCGATTTCTGAAGAATCAAAAGTTCAAGAAAAAACTTGCAATTTTCATTTGTGATGCGATCTATCAAAATCAGGCTTGTGCCATATTTGACATTTTGATACCTTATTAAACAGTAGAAGTTTCCCTTTAAAACAAGCTCATTTACCTCTGGAACACATCAACAAAGTGATCAAGAACTTTACAAAGAGACTGAGAACAAATGTGACCACTGGTAGTGGTCACATTGAACACAAGTTGTAACGCAATAGCAGGTTTATTTAATAACAATTATTTGAGGTGTGACTTGGTCAAATTGCTTTTATTAGCCTATATATTTTGATGAGTTTCGTTTCTGGAACGCCAAAACAGTGAGTGGAACAGCTAAAAGGAATGTATACATTTTGTTCTGCTTCAATATTTTTTTATTTGGCTATGGTACGTAAATATGAATTGCCTTTAATTCCGCCAAACTTGATGTAAAAATACTTGCTTCTGGTCAAGATATTGGCAAAAATTCATAGTGCATTCATTTTTTGGCTCACCCTGTTGACAAACACACACTGGTGAGCAATTAGAATTAATTATAAAATGCAGACTGATGAATAAAGACAAATTCGCATCCTACCTGGAAAATATAGCCACATTATGCAGAGAATCTCAGCGACTTTAACCACGGTACATGCGAACTTCATGTCTATAGCTTCTAAGTGAGTAAGGCAAGCTCAGATCAGGTGAGTTCTGAACAGACTAGGTTATATCAAGTCACGGAGGCCTACGAAATAATTGTAATGCAAGGTGAAAATATGACTTGGCTGCGTAGCTGCAAATTAAGAGCAGATAATTGTTCTATACAACCCTAAATTCACTCTCAGCAGACCCGCTATGTGCTGTAGCGCCAAATGACGACCGTAAGAAGTATATTTAATATATGTATATACAAAGTCTACAACCAGCTGGGCAACCTTTGTTGATAGGTTGCCATGACTGGGTGTCAAGGTTTCGGCAATCTAGACAATCTAGGTGTTGGGTAACCACGACTGGATTTCAGCAACTCGTTGATTCCTGTTCAGAATCAATGGCAGTTCGAGTTGTCACACGATGAGACGCTTGCAGACACAGATTAGAGTTATTACTCAAATAAATCAAAGCCTGAACTGATTATATACAATAGACCTATTGCACGCACCAGTAAGCTTATCGACGCATGCGTCCCCGACCCATAGGTTGGCTGGTAAACATACGGCATGGAAACAGAACCCAAGCGTAAACTGATAATTAATATTGCTAATGATAGCACCTGACAAATTCGGTAAATTACAGCTGGTGCGCAGAATGAAAAGCGCAGCACGGGAAACAATAAATTGCTTGTTGTATGCGAAAGCGAATCGTACAAATTGGGGGGGACGAATTAGTGGAATGCATGATTGAATGGAAGCGAAAACATTGAATAGGACCTATACTGGGGTGACCGTACGTCCCGGTTTCCCAGGACATGTCTCGGTTTTATGTGGTGCGTCCCGACTTCAGCAAACGAGCGAAATTGTCCCGATTTCTGACAGAAAGGAAACTTTTTGATCATGAAAACGTGAGCTTTATTTAAATGACAGAACAACAGTGGCGGCACCGGGGAAATTTTGATTATATATATATATATTAGGGTGCCCGTTAAAAAATGTTTTCTGAATTTCTTATGTGGTACCTTCTCATTTTGTTGTCTATCATGAGAGAAGTTCCAAGTAATTTTTTTAGAATTTTGGATGCATGTTTAGAGGGAGCTCAACATATGTGAAGTTAGCAAGATATCATCCGGCAGCATGCTATTCTGACTTATTTCACAGTTATTTATCATTCAAATATTTTCAATGCAAAATCAATACAGCACTGTCAAATGCTAATCAAAACTGAACTATTCAGAATACTAATAACAATACTGCCACAAAAAAGTACATTGCAGCATTTATTTTCGTTTTAAAGCTGTAAGTCACTAGGGTCTAGTTGTCAGTGTATTTTCTTGTTGTATCATCACCGACAAGTAGTGACTTTCTCGCTTTTGGGCACTTGGCTCTGTGGCTTGAGAAATTGTTTCTGTTCATCACTTGTTGTAATGGAGGTGTTGAAGTCATATATCAGCTACACAGCTCACTCTACTTTGCCATTTACCACTGCCAGACTAGACTGTTAACATATTTCTTGTTTAGCTCGAAATCTTCGGGGAACGGACATTTCCCCCCCCCCCCTGGACATTTCCCCCCCGGACATTTCCCCCCCGGACATTTCCCCCCCCCGGACGTTTCCCCCCCTACCCTAGGACATTTCCCCCCCCCGTATGCGGAAACCATTGTTTTTATGGTCTTCAACATATGAAAAAGCGCTTGAGAAATGGAAGCTGGATGAAGACCTTTTACATGTGAAATAGAAGCTGGATTGATGAAAAAATGCAAGTTAAATAGAAGCTGGATGAAGGTATTTTTAGATGTGAAATAGAAGCTGGATTGATGAAAAATGCAAGCTAAATAGAAGCTGGATGAAGTTATTTTTAGATCTGAAATAGAAGCTGGATTGATGAAAAAATGCAAGTTAAATAGAAGCTGGATGAAGGTATTTTTCATCTTAAATAGACGCTTTATTGATGAAAAAACGCAAGTTAAATAGAAGCTGGATGAAGGTATTTTTAGATCTGAAATAGAAGCTGGATTGATGAAAAAATGCAAGTGAAATATAAGCTGGATGAAGGTATTTTTAGATCTGAAATAGAAGCTGGATGAATGAAAAATGCAAGCTAAATAGAAGCTTAAGGGGGGGAAATGTCCGGGGGGGGGAAATGTCCTAGTCGAAATCGGGGGAAACGTCCAGGGGGGGAAATGTCCGGGGGGGAAATGTCCGGGGGGGGGAAATGTCCAGGGGGGGAAATGTCCTACATCCCTTCCGAAAAGCTTCACACCACAAACCCCACTTTGTCTGTCCATATTGGAAGCTGGGGTGTCTAGGCACATGGCTCTGACTAGATTTTCTATTCCCCACTCTCGCATCATTGAAACAACAGCATTGCTAGTTGCTTCCCCCTACCATCCAGAAGCTTTGTCACGTCAAGAGGCTGCTCCACATGCAAACCTGATACCAAGACTGCGTCAACCTGCTCATTGCCTGCAATATCTCGTAACATCTTGCCATCCCAATGTACAACTAGAGGTACGGACGGTTCGAAAATGGCTTTTCCAGCCTGAGCGGTATGTTGACGAAACTTTAGTCTTGCTGTTCTGATGGATTCAGGATTGACGTTGAAACTAGACATGTCATGTTCAAGGTTCTATGCAGTCTCAGCCAGAATAAGTGTTGCTGTGCGGCTTCTGACATTGGCTCGATGAAGTGCAGCACTTAATTCTGCTGTTACAACAGGCACCGACCCTCGTTTGGTAGCTCTATGTGAGCAGCGTGGTTCTAGATTAGACTCAACTTTAGCAGCCATAGTGGCCAATTCTTCTTCTGAAGTCAATTCATCATCTTTCTGAACTGTGATATTTGCTCTCTTTCTGTCATCTTCTTTACTTCTGAGATAATGCTCACACTTCAATCTCTTTAACTTTCTGCCCTCTGTTCTAGCCAAAGCTGTGTCTACACCACCCATTTAGCCTATGCGTGGACAGTGTTGGTCATCCAAGAAAAACCTGTCTTCAGCAATGGTGGTCATTGACATAGCATCTGTATATGCCATGTCAAAAGTTTTTCCAAATCTCCGATCATAGTACTTTCATTAGCTCAGTTCTGCGATGCATGTTCTTATTCAGTTTCTCCCATCTATAAAACATGTCCTCGAACTTTTCAATGGCATTCCTGTCAAGTGTTGTTAAGATACGGGCCATTGACCAAATGTGAAGAACTTCATGTACAACAGACCTTGAACTGTCTCTGACTGTCTTAGCAAGAATCTTGTGCCGATGGAAAAAGACAGACAACACCTGATTGTAAGTTGGAAGTTTGCTTCCACATGTACTTCTTCTGATACCGGATCAATCAACCAAATGTCAGCGTAACTATACGTGTGACTGTTACAAGTCGTGAAGCTTCTGCCATACTTTCTATTGGTAATTAACTAATCAATCTAAGATTTTAAATCCAAAAGACTGAAAGCACTATCAGTGATTTAGATATACTGTAGCTGCTTTAGTATGACAGCTATGACATTGACACACTAAATACAACAGTTACTGCATCATTGCCCCAATTGCGCAGAACAGTGTGCACACTAAATAAAAAAAGGATTGCATATTTTTTAACAAAAGGAACATGTTGCAGCTAAAAGAAAGTGATGGTGCAGATTGCAGAATGCTAATTGAACAGTTAATAGATATAGCAATTTTACTCTGTTTGTGAGTACTGTATGGACATTGACCATAATAAGCTAAAACCTACTAACAGTAACCTTTTGTGAATATTACATTTTTCTGTTCTCTTTAAATGTAATTTCTTTACAACTTAGTGAGCACTTCTTGTGGTTTTGTAGCGGGTCCAGTTATTTTTAAATCAAGATTAAAACCTTAGCTGTTTGTTGTGATTTTGCAATGACAAGGACTCATTTTTATACATGAACTAGCTGAAAGAATCCAAGGATAAAATGTTGACTGAGAGAGCAGCAGTAATATTAAACACATTAATTAGTCTAAATAGAATAATAACAACACAGTAGGCCTAAGTAACATGTGCAATGTGAAACAAAGTGCTGTAAACAACGAAACTGGAAAAGGTACAAAAGATTGCGATATAGCATAAACTTTAGTCATGTTGAGCTCCCAGTAAATATTAACATAAAATTCTGCAATTTCACTCTGTTATTTCACAGACCAGGTGTAACAACTTCAGAGGGTACCGTGTAGAAAATTACGAATTTTAAATTTTCTCATTGGCTTAACGGGCGCCCTAATATATATATATATATATATATATATATATATATATATATATATATATATATATATTGATCCCGGCTGGGTCTACATTTATCCAGAGGCTTACTGATTAGAATAATTTATATTAATTCTTCTAAATTGACACCTGAATAAGATCATATAATATATAAACATTTATCCATTGTACTGAATTGCATCCATAGATTTATATAGCCTGACTGACCATTCAGAGGCGCTCTCAACACGAAAATTCAAAAGAAAATAAATGCTTGCTAGTTAAGAATGATAGAGCCTGATGAGGAAAATGAGTCATTACTTTTGGCCTTCATCAGAGCGGATCGCTCTTGCGGAACCATGCATCGACATCCCTTGGATACAATGTATTTGCTAATCGACTTTTACTTAACTCCTCTCTAAGATCCTCGTCTGGTGCTAAGCAGTAGCTACTATAAAACTTGATTTTCTATTTACATTCGGCTACCCATTCCGCGTTTACTTGCTCGTCCAACGCCTCTAAATTAAAGTTTAGACAATCGTTGAAAAACAATAAGTTTCCGATTAATTTAAGCCGCTCACTGTAACCGATAACGATTGAAATTACATTGGAAATCAGAATCCACACGTTGAATAGCCTATAGCGTACATTTAGCCACAAGAAGTGTACGATAGACCTAGGGGCTTAGTCGCAGTACATCTCACCTCATCGCATAATAATTTTCAGAGTTCTAGACAGAAAGCATTTCAAGTAGACTATGTATACGGCTTTGATGAAAAACCAGTCGTAAAAATTAATAGGCTAATTCCTACACGCTGTGATGAAAGCTCTATGGAAATTTCAATGTACAATTTCAATATAATTTTTTTTATTTTATTGTTAGCTTTCTGAAACTGTTAGTCGATTTAACCCTTATAGGGTCACCGGGGGGTAAAAAAATACCCCCATCTCGGTTTTTCACGGAAATTTTAATCCCTGAAAATAGTTGAAGAAATCGCTTCTATGACTTTTCCTAAATATGTTTTATGCACAGAATGCACCCAGTTTCATTAGTTATTCATGCACCCAAATCAGCTAAAAAGTACGCGAATGTACCACGTCCTAGCTATTTTACTCAGGAATTTTTAAACATAGCATTATGCATGCTGTACACATGAGTGTCTTGTTGTTAAAATGTCTCCTTATCAGTACCTGGACATTAGGCCTATAATAGAAGTCGTATTGGTGTCATAAAATTAGGATAAATAAATGAAATTGTCTGCAGCAATCTGGCCGACATTTTTTCCCAATTGTGGTTTCCTTGCAGTGCAATTGGTTCCATCGCATTCCTTGACCTCGAAAATGCTGATTTAGACCCTGAGATCATATTTCCATTGCACATATGACTTCACTAATAGCCATTTTTATATTCTGGCCGCCATTTTGTCCGCCATTTTGATTTTCGTGCAGTGCCACATATGTGACATTGGTTCCATTGCATCCCTTGACCTCGATAATGTTGATTTAGACTCTAAAATCATGTTTCCATTGCATAGATAGCTTCACTTATAGCCATTAAGATTCTGGCCGCCATTTTGTCCGCCATTTTGATTTCCCTGCAGTGCTGCATATGTTATTTTGGTTCCAGTGCATTGCTCGAACCTTCTATAAATAACTTCTTTTAGTTTTATACTTAAAAATCGGAGTTTATCATGAGAATCATGCGAATCACAGTGGGGGTATTTTTTTACCCCCCGGTGACCAAAATCGGTTGGGAAAAATCGTGACCCTATGAGGGTTAAAAGGGGGCACTAACAATGATGTTGTTGAGTCCACCTGCGTCGAGTCCGACTCCAAAGATGTTCGAGTCCGAATCAGAGTCACTAAGATCGAGTCCAAGTCCGATTGCAAGCTCATCAACATCAAGATCCACTGAAACACTCAACTCACTACTAGTATAGGATGTCAACTGAAAACTAATAAAACTTTTGAGTTGAATTCCCTTTCTGCTACTAAACTGTTCGCAATGTAAAATTCAGATGAACTCGTACGTTTGCACCCAATTGTCCCACCCATTTTCTACTCCGACGTAGGTTCCGTCGGATCCAGCGGGCATGAAATTCATTTCACACGTCTTGTTCATCTGGCGATAGTTGACTGAATCACAGTCAGCGGTTTCTTGGCATTTTCCGACGCACATCAGAGCAGAACGTTTGCGTAGGATGGTTGCGCCAGCTGCAGACACAAATCGCTGTTTCGAATGGCGTTTCCATCTGTTCACTATGGAGCAAAATTATCCATTGGAAACGTATACAGCCTTAAAGGCAATTCATAAATTCATAATAATATGTTTGTACAATGGCCAAATTTCACCAAAATATTTCAAACAGAACAAAAGTAGTATCACTTTTAGTGAGTCTCCCCACTATTTTCTGACGATTGAAAAACAAACGCAGCAAATAGTAACAAAAAACAATTTTTTAGTCGCATCTCAAATTATTGTTTTCAAATGAGCTTGATAGTGCTTTTCAACTTGTGTTCAATTTGTCCGCCAACCCACGCAACGAAATAAATATTTACTCGAAACATACACAACATTAGGGCTACGTGTACATGTATATCATTCAGGGGCGGAGACCTAGGGGGGACAGGGGGCGGTCCCCCCAAATGAAAGTGTTGGGGGGACGGCCCATGCATTTGTCCCCCCAATCTTTGAGCGTCATGACTTTTTTTGGCGACGAAAATTGAAAATTTCGTCGAGATTTGGCCGGATGACTAAAAAAAAGGTCATCAACTTTTTTTGCCGGCGAAAATAAAAAAAAAGGTCATCAACTTTTTTGGCGGCGAAAATATGACCTTTTTTGGCGGCGAAAATAGCAATTTTTTTCGAGATTTCGCCGGTCGTCAGAAATTTTCCGGAAAATTTCGCGTCTTTCCGTCCCCCCCCCCCCAATTCTCGGCCCAGGTCTCCACCTATGATATCATTACGCTATGCGAGTGAAATCGCCCGGCATAGTGCTGTGCATTCTGAAACTATTTCTTTAGGATCGGATTTGCAACCGTGACTTAGTTTAAACTTAACTATAGAGCAACGCTACGTTTCTGTATATAAGACCCTCGTTTGGTTTGCCTATATAGCAGCCACTCAAACCTGATTTTCCAGTTAGGTTACATTCGGCAACGCGTCCTGCGTTTACTTTCTCGTCCAGCGTCTTTTAATTAAAGTTTATGCAAACGTTGAGAAACGCGGTACTACAAATTTCTGATGAAGTCGCCCGTTGTAACTGATAACAATCAAAATTAGATTGGAAATCATTAGGTTTCAGAAGTTCAATTTACCGTACATCAAGCTACAGCAAGTGCACAATTGCATTACATCTCAACGCCTACAAGGGCGGATCCAGGGGGCAAATCCGGTCATGGCCCCCAATTTGGAAATTTCAACATTTCTCACCAGCTATTCTGGCGGGGATAATGGACGTGCCCCCACCCCGCATTGGGTGTTCGTTCAGGCTTTCAACGGGAAAAGATTACAGAGAAAAAACTGAGAATTATAGTAGAGTATGACCAAAAAAAGATCATCAGCTTTTTGGCAGATGAAATAGTATATTTTCTCCGACATTTTTGAAAAAATAGACCAAAGACCAAGAATTTTGCCCCCTCCCTTCGAAAATTTCTGTATCCGCCCCTGAACTCAGCATAATGTCAGAATTGTAGACAGAATGCATTTTAAAAAGACTACGGAATACACGGCTATAATAAAAGAAAGTCGTAAAATAGGCCTAATTTCTGTCACGTTGAGGTGTAGGCTCTGTGGAAATTTCAATATAGGCCCACAATTAAAACTTGATAAATCTACTTTTACTGTTTCTTTAAATAAAATTTTAATTGGTTTAACAAGGGGCACTAGCAATGGTGTTGTCGAATCCACCTGAGTCGAGACCGGGTATAAAGATGTTCAAGTCCGAGCCCAAGCTTATTAACATCAATTGAGATCCACTGAAACACTCAACTCACTACTATAGTATGATGTCAACAGAAAAACTAAAAAAACTTTTGAGTTGAGTTCACTTTCTCCTACTAGACCGCACAAAAGGGAAATTCAGATGAACTCGTACGTTTGCACCCAATTGTCCCACCCATTTTCTACTCCGACGTAGGTTCCGTCGGATCCAGCGGGCATGAAATTCATTTCACACGTCTTGTCCATCTGGCGATAGTTGACTGAATCACAGTCAGCGGTTGCTTTGCATTTTCCGACGCACATCAGAGCAGAACGTTTGCGTAGGATGGTTGCGCCAGCTGCAGACACAAATCGCTGTTTTGAATGGCGCTTCCATCTGTTCACTATGGAGCAAAAACATTATCCATTGGAAGCGTATATATATACACTGATTGTAAAATAGTAGGATGTGAACAGTAGGAGGGGTCTATCATTCATCACTGTTATTTGCAATTTTATGTTTCGTCATTGTAACCTACATTTTTATTCATCAGATTCGTTTATCCGTACCGTACAATAATTATCGCAGTTCATAATTATATTTTCTGTTTTTACGAAGATTATATGCAAGGAAGACATCAAAATGTTATGCTAATGGAAAAAATTTGTAATAAAGATATCACACTGTTTTCCTAAAACAGAAAACTTGAAAGTAATATGTCAGGTCTACTGCTATACTAGTTAAGGTCATCGTATGTTCAATGTTTTACGAATAAAGATAATTTGCAAGGAAGTCACAATCGTATACCGTAAAGAAAGAAAGAAAACTAGAACTTGTCCTTTGAATCCATTGCTTCTACTTTACCCGTTTCTAGTGCACAAGACATCACCGATAACTCACCAATACCAAACCACAAGCAGTATGGGGGAGAGAGAGAGAGAGACAGACAGACAGACAGACAGACAGAGGCAGAGACAGAGAGTGAGAGGAGTATCGCAAACTGTGTCATAAATAATACTATTAACTACCTTTTCTCCTTATACATGTATGTAGCAGGTGAATGGTAGGACCGTAAGTCAGAGACGCAGTCTATGTGAGATAATAATGCAATTTGAAAAAGGCAAATCTCAACAAGTTGAGAACGAAATGACTTTTAGCAACGGACAGATGAAGAGCACGAATTTCGAAACCTATGTACAGCAATTAAAAGAGTTCATTCAATTACTTTACCTTATAATAGGGCTACTTATCCTACACTGTCGTATTATTTTTCAGCTTACGTGTCGTTTATCTTCATTACCTACTTCCGAGTGCTTCGCCTTATTTTTCCTTGCGTAAGAGTTGCCCTGAGACACCTCGACTTTTCCGTCTTAGCCTAACCTTGTCATACCTAACCGTATACCTTACCAACCTTGAGAGCTTGAAGGGGCGCTATAACAAGTGCACATACAAACAAACCTTATCACAGTAACTTTTTCTTGTTGCTGTTTAATGACACTTCCATAACGATGATGATCAGTGTCGCCCTCCTCCTTTATCCAGGCTTGGGACTGGCACTGGCAGAGTGCAACCAGTGGCGAAGTTTATCACAGTAACTTCTCTATAGCAGCACATTGTATTTATACCTTGCGTCAACTTAACCTTTTCATATCGCCTAAGCTTACGTTGCTAACCGTACCCTGCAGTGCATTATCATTTTATACCATTACCTCACCGCATTTGCAATACTTGCAAACCTTTTCTTTCCTTACTTTACCTTGTACCTATTACGGGCTTTCATTGGTCCGCGGGACTCACAGTTTCTGATTTGTCCGGCGTAGATCTCGATTTCGCAGATGGTCAAATCGACCATGCTATCGTTCGCCTGCTGGACAATGAGAAAGCGCCCAGGCGCAGTGTTTGGATTGCATTGGAGGCCGAGTCTCTCACCGTTCTTAGCCGGACCCGGGTACTGACCGCAGAGGGCGTAGTATCCTCTCACCGGATTGGCTGATCTATTGCTAAGACCCACAACAAAGTTGTCCATACGATTCCCTGAATAAAATGACAAAATTACAAAATTCGACGTCGCAACATTAGTCTGCAATTTTAAAAAGTTTTTTCACTCCGCATTTTCAAGAGGGATCCTTTATGAGTTACAAGATTCGATTGAGCTTGGCATGGGCGGAGACTTAGGGGGAACAGGGTGACGGTCTCCCTCAATTATTGTGGTGGGGGACGGCCCATGCATTTGTCCCACCCCCAATCGTTAAGCGTTAGGACATGTCATTTCGTCGGCGACTCAGCCATTCGTCTGCCCAAAATCTTCGGCCGGTCGTTTTCGTCCCTCCCTTCCCCCCAAATCTCCGCCCAAGTCTCCGCCCATGGGTCTTGGAGCACAGCAGAATTCAAGTATACCAAAACACAGAATTTATCGGTTTACGATCCTACTGGGCTTGTGATGATCCTTTATACCCGAAGAACCAACCCGGTTCTTCGTTCTTGACTTGTTGTGGTCATGTTTGAGATCGGTAGGCTATTCAACTCTTTATATGCTCAGAATATTATTGTAATATTTGTCTCATTGCAATTCCGCTAAAAAGTTTTGCTATAATGTGAGGGTGGCATCATTTGATGTGGCGCCGTGCGATTTTTGTATGTTTTGCAACAGAGCCGCTTAGAAATATATATTAGCGTGTATATATAATGGGTATCCTGAGCGCAGGAACAGTGAAACTCCGCCACTTGTTGCACTCTGCCAGTGCCAGTCCCAAGCCTGGATAAAAGAAGAGGGTGACACTAGTCATCTTTGAAATGGCAGTGTCGTTAAACATGTAACAAGTAGGAAGAGTGACAGTTATACTTATGCTACAACATAGAGCCATTCCGCAATTCTCATGACAATTGAGTTTTCAATCTTGAACCCTGAATGCCGACGATTGCGGTGGTGTTAAAGGTGTTGGTGATTGTGATAATGACATGATGATCTTTGTAGTGGTGCTGGTGGTGACGATGACATCGATGACGACGACGACGATGATTACGGCGAAGAATATGACGATGATTTTTGTGTGTATAGTGGTGGCGTTAATGATAACGACAGTGGCACAGAAAACGACAAAAGGCTGTTCTACAATCTACATGTGCGTGTTCGTGTATTACGTACGCAGAGAGGGAATGGGTGGCACTCACTAGGATGTAGGCGATTTAGGTGCGCCGTCGTTCGGGTGGGTGTCGGCCCGCTATTCCGAGGGTCCACTATTCCGAAGGTCCACTATTCCGAATATCCGCTATATTTTGTTTGTTATCCTTGGTGGTTAGCCAGGTTAGGGTTAGGGTGGGTTAGGGTTAGGGTTGGGTTAGGGTTAGGGTTGGGTTAGGGTGGGCTAGGGTTAGGGCTGGGTTAGGGTGGTTAGGGTTAGGGTTGGGTTGGTTAGGGTTAGGTTTAGGGATAGGGTTATGGTTAGGGTTGGGGTTAGGGTTGGGGTGGGTTAGGGTTATGTTTGGGGTGAGGTTTAGGGTTTTGGTTATGGTTAGGGTCATGGTTAGGGTTGGGGTGAGTTAGGGTTAGGGCTATAGTTAGGTTTAAGGTTAGGTTTAGGGTTAGAATTCGGAATAGTGGACCTTCGGAATAGTGGACCCTCGGAATACTGCCGTGCTAAGCAAAAAGACAGTAACTCAATTTTTTCCGTTTTTGAGTTAGCACTTGTTTTCACATCCTGACAACATATTCTACCATATATATGAGCGAGGAAATAGTATCTGTACCGGAACATGGAAAAATTCGGAAACGAAATTAACAGTAACTCAATTTAGGTATCATGGTGCTAAGCAAAAACGCAGTAACTTGAGTTACTGTCTTCTTGCTTAGTATCCCATGTATTTTGTTGGCCGATCGACGTACAGATATTTCAATATCTCAGCTTCCAATCCACTTAGAATCCACATCTTGGAGTTAAAACAAACACATTTATGGTCAAGGATTCTCAATGGAATCATCCCAAATTTTCTCATGGCCTCAATAGCGGCCATTTTCCAAAATGGCCGACCAAAAAAGATGGAATTGTCAATATCTCGGCTTTCAGTTCACTTGGAATTGCTATCTTGGTGTCAAAGCATACACATTAAGGGTCAAGGATTGCAATGGAGCCATCAAATATTAACTATAACCTTAATAGCGGCCATTTTCCAAAATGGCGGACCTAAATGGAAGTATTTGTCAATATCTCGGCTTTCAGTTCACTTGGGATCGTCATCTTATTGTCCAAGCATACGCATTTAAGAGCAAATATTCCAATAGGGCTACAACAAAGTTCCCCATGGTGTCAATGGCTGCCATTTTCCAACATGGCGAACAAAATAGGAATATATTACTATCTTAGCTTCAAATTCTCTTCTAATCATCATATTGGTGTATAAACATAATTATGCCTTTTATGGCAATGGATCTATTCCATCAATGGGGCCTTCGCAAATTTCCCCATCGTTTCAATGGCAGCCATTTTGCAAAAGGGCCGACATAAAGATAGGAATTCACTATCTTTTTTATGCAATATTTCACCACAATTTAAGAGTTCATGGGGCTTTGGAATACTTACCTCTTAATATGTATGTCTAAACACGAATATGACGATTCTAAGTAGACTGGCAGTTCCTATATTGATAATTTGGTATTTTGGTCGGCCATTTTGAAAATGGCCAACGTTGGGGCCATGGTGAAAATCTACATTGACCCTATTGCAGCCCTTGCCCCTACATTTCGATATTTAGACACCAAGATGACGATTTTGAGTGAATTGAATGCTAAGAAATTTTAAAAAATTCAGAATGCTCGGCCATTTTGGAAAATGGCCGCCATTAATGCCAAAGGAAGTTTTAAATGGCCCCATTGGAATCCTTGCCCCTAAAAATGTATGTTTAGGCACCAAAATTACGATTCTAAGTTAATTAAATGCTGAGATATTGAAAAAACATTCTGGTCGGCCATTTTTCAAAATGGCCGCCACTGTGTCCATAGGAAGTTTTAGATGGCTCCATTGGAATTCTTTCCCCCAAAAATGTATGTTTAGGCACCAAGATGACGATTCTAAGAGAAATAGAAGCTAAGATCTTTAAAAATATGTAGATTGGTCGGCCATTTTGAAAAATGGCTGCCATTGGCGCCAGATTGCAAATCTGTGATGGTCCTATTGACAAGTCTTTTTCTTAGGACTTGTCCGTGGTATTTACCAAATTTTATGCAAAGTGAACATTTTCTCACCAGTCTGCAGCACTATAATGAAGACTTACTGCTTTCTTGCTTAGCAGCAAGCCGATATTCAATGCTTCGATACTAAGCAAAAAGACAGTAACTCATTTTTATACAATTTTTACTCAAATTTAACTAAAAACGAAATTATTTTCTAAATTCACAAGTTTAGATATGACTGTTTGCAAAAATTCAGAAAGATTGAAGTATTATTTCTGGCTGGATTAAACCGATTTCTTCTTTGTCGTTTTACGCGAAATCAACTTTTTTGAGTTACTGTCTTTTTGCTTAGCACGGCAGAATAGTGGACCCAAACCGTTCGGGTGCATAGGGCGGGGAGGGGTCTCGACAGAATGCGCGTACGCAAAATAAATATCTACAAATATTTTGACGTCCACATTATTCATTCATTCATTCATTCATTCAGACTTTGACTGCCACATTAGTCCATTTACAACTCTGCATTATCCTAGATTCGACCGTCGTCCGATGACTTTTGACCACAGTATATAATTAAAGGCGGGGTCCAGGAGGGGCAAATGCTCCCCAAATTTCGGGCAAATGTGTTCTTCGGTAAAAAGAGGCATGGACGGGGAAAAAATTCGGAAATTTTTTCGGGCAAAACAGGTACGGGAGGATTTTTTGGGCACGCAGGGGTAAAAAAGGTCGTCAGATTTTTCGGACGGGAAAATCCTAAGAATTTCTGGAAAATCGAAAATCATAAAAATTTTGGGCGGATGACTAAAAAAATCGTCAGATTTTTCGGGCAAAATGTTTTTTTTAGTAAAGCCCCCTACTGCCGAAATGTCCCGTACGCCTATGACCACAGTATCATTAAATTCTCTTCTGATATAAATAGTAAACCATCTCAGTTAACGAATTTTAGATAGGAAATACGATGTTTAACAAAATAAAGAGTAGACAACGGTAAAATAAATGTTTAATAGATGACTTCAGCTAATTAACTTGTGTAGGGGGGGGCGGGGTAGAGAAATTTCCTTGTACGTGCGCACAAGGGTGGGTTTCACAAAATGCAAGAGTTGAAAATACGATTTTTTTAAATATACGCAACATATAATTATGTAGGCCTAATTAAATTTTATGTTTGAGCCCTAATTGAAATGTTAAGCGAATCCAGGACACCCCGCCTATCGTAACCTCGCTTCTGAATCTCTACCAAGGTGCTATACCACTCACCGCAGCAATCTCCACGATTAACTAAAACGACCCGCAGAACTCTGACCGGGTGGCCGAGGTCAACGCGCCACCAGCTAGCATTCTGATCCGTATGAGCGCATGGCCCCTTATTGTAATCTGTGTTGTAGTTGCCGTCGATGGCGCGACTGGCATGGCCCAGGAGATAGGTGCTACTCTGATTTGCTGTTAGTCCAGTCAGATTCAGTTTCACCTCCGCCGAATAAGCAGCTGTCAAAAAAACACAACCTGGTCAGTCTTTCTTTGTATATTTCAAACTAGCCGGGGTACCCTGCGTTGCCAGGGAAATTTAGGATTCGCCCCGCTAACGGTCAATCCCATGCTTCCCCACCCTCACTTCACACCATCCCACCACTCCTATTCCCCACCCACTTATTTTCCCCATCCCACTCACCCACCGACCCCTGACCCGCCGGCCCACCGTCTCTCCACCTTCCTGTGGTACTCGGCATTGCCCGGTAAATCTTGGTTTCGCCCACCTGAACCCGGCTCATCCGTCCGCACCTCACCCCACCCCATCCAACCCCGCTCCCCAGCCCCATCCAACCCCACCCAACCCCACCATACTGCGATCTCCATTGGGTGCCAGCTCCTCTGGGGTTTGTAACTGGTACGCCAATCGTGAAATCTCGTTTTCCCCGATTTTTTTTTCTCCCCCAATAATATATCTGCCCTCACCTGACCCCGCAGAGCGAAGTATGTGTTGGGTGGAGGCGGGGTAACCCCCGGTAGCATTCGGTCTAGCTGCAACGTTTCAGGTGAATAGCTGTGAAACTATGGCGGCGGAATGGATTTTGCACAAGTTTGGATTTTCGCCTCCCACCCTGGCCCATGGTGGGAGATATGGGCGGAGTTTGGTTTCCGTTCTTGGGGGAGCTGAAAAAATTTGGTCCAGAAGCAGCGCGCGAAAAAATTTCCCGGCCCAAAATAGTTGATGACCTTTTTTAGTCGTTTAGGCCTACTTGAAAGTTCTTAGGGGGAATAAGCCCGGAAAAAGATACCATTTACACGGTAAAGACTTAATCTGGGATTTCTTGGGGGCTTAGCCCTTCTAGCCCCTGATAAACTCCGCCCATGGCAACCGGTTGCGGTCTGTCAACCGGATTGTTAAATAACGGAAAATTATTATTATTTAATTCAGAATCCCTCAGGGACTTCATTACTAACTATTGTTTAAAAACTAGTCAGGAATTGTCAGGCCTCGTCTTCAGGGTTTGAAGAGAAAGTTCCTTTAAAAGCGACCAAGTTATTATTATTATTATTATTATCCTGTTATTATTATTATTATTATTATTATTATTATTATTATTATTATTATTATTATTATTATTATTATTATAACAAACATTTATTTTTTCCAAAGAAAGTGACAGAGTCATTTACAGGCTAATGTCTATACTCCATTTGAACATAAGGCTATGTAACGTAGTCATTCAGTCCAAGACCTCCAGGTGTCTTGACTGCTCGAGTCTGTTGTTCCCAGAACCGACAAAGAGTTTCCGATTTGCAGGGCGACTGATAGACGCTGGAGCAGATGGCTGGTCTCGCGCGGGTCACCTTTGGCCGCTGAAATCTTTCGTCCTAGTTCTTGTACAAATTGAAGAGAATCTCCATCCCAGCTTCCTGCGGTTTCGACTGCAATAGGGACGAAATGATGCGATCTTGCAATGTCTGCATATTTGCTTTCCTTGTTACGGGCTGCTCTTTCCGCCGCGGCACCTGCATTTTCTGAAGTTAAATGCCTGTAAGATGTTGCAAACGTATCTGGTACAGTGACATCCCATGCCAAGCAAAGACCTCTGTGCCAGGGGATAATGGTTACTCCATCTGGCCTTTTGCCATCAGACCGGGAAAGACCATTCGGCTCCTTTATGGCTGGTATTTTGGCTCTTACGAATGCGCGCCAAAGCACGTCATTAAGCATTCCATGACGTTGCTGCCTTCCAGCTCCTTTGTTACAATAATCAATAGTCATTATTATTATTATTATTATTATTATTATTATTATTATTATTATTATTATTATTATTATTATTATTATTATTATTATTATTATTATTATTATTTTTTGCGTTGAACCATTGCGTTATTATTATTATTATTATTATTATTATTATTATTATTAAACGAAACATTTTTTTACAAGAAAAAGCATAAAAAGTTCTTTGTTCATGAGTTAGCGACCTTCATCACAGGACAACTGTGGGAACGTGCCTCGAAATGCCACTGCATTAAATCGTTGCGTACAAATTGAGAGGCGTTGGAAAAGGTACGTGGTTTCGAGAGGGTTACCAGTTGCCACTGACAAACGCCGTCCAAGTTCAGTTAAAAATTCAATGCCTGATCTGTTAATGGGGCCAAGTGTTTCAAAGGCAATGGGGACGAAGTCATGTGTTGCGGGGAGGTTAGCATACTTTACATTTTTTTTATTATTATTATTAATATTATTATTATTATTATTATTATTATTATTATTATTATTATTATTATTATTAATATCATTATTTTTTATTATAACACACTTTTTTTTCAAAAGAAAATGACAAAGTCATTTAAAAGCTAATGTCTATGCTCCTTTTGAACATTAGTCTACGTAACGTAGTCATTCAGTCCAAGACCTCCAGGTGTCTTGACTGTTCGAGTCTGCCGTTCCCAAAACCGACAAAGAGTTTCCGATTTGCAGGGCGACTGCTAGACGCTGGAGCAGATGGCTGGTCTCACGCGGGTCACCTTTGGTCGCTGAAATCTTTCGTCCTAGCTCTTGTACAAATTGAAGAGAATCTCCATCCCAGCTTCCTGCGGTTTCGACTATTATTATTATTATTATTATTATAATTATTATTATTATTATTATTATTATTATTATTATTATTATTATTATTATTATTATTATTATTATTATTATTATTATTATTATTATTATTATTATTATTATTATTTGTTACCACCCATAGGCCTAATTGAGCCCTCTTCACCCTTAAATCGTGGCTTAAAATTGATATAGGCCTATATACTGGAGATGAATGAGGATCAATATTAGTAGACAAACGCACACAAAATAATGAACAAAGACAGAAAACGATATCCTACCTGGGATATTGAACCACAAGCTGCCAAGAATCTCAACCACTTTGATCACGGCATGTGCGAATTTCTTGCACATAGCCCCAAGTTAATTCAAGTAAAGCAAGCTCGATTGAGGTCAATTCTGATCAGACCATATAAGGCTAGATAAGCAAGTGTAAAGTAAGCTAAGAAAATATAATATGTTCTGGTTGCGTGTAACAGCAAATTAAGAGCAGATAATAATTGTTTAATAACCACAGATTCAGTTTCAGTAGCCCAGACCTGCTATCTGTTTCAGCGACCAATGATGACTGTGAAGAGTTTAAAGTCGACTATACCACCTAGACGCCTCTCGGCAATCTTTGTTTTTGGTAACCATGGCTGAATTTCAGCAAAGATCATTGATTCCTGTTCAGAATCAATAGCATTTCGAGCTTCATAAAGGGCCATAGGATTATTGTTCAAAATAAGCCCACGTCCGAACTATAATACATGCAGTTAGCTTAGGCTACTTAATTCATACACACGTCAGTAAAATCATCTGCCACATGCATCCTAGACCCATTGCTTGGCTGGAACCGTATAGAAAGAGAAGAAAGCCTTAGAAAAGTTCGTTCTATAACAACCGTAGCGTACAATGAAAAGCGCAGCACAGGAAACAGACCTACGCTGTCCGTTGAATGGAAGCTCTTCATTCAAATTAGGTATGCAAAACGAATTCGTCGGAAGTCGAACGCATGAATGGAAACGAAAGCAATGGAAACACTGAAACACTGAAACAGACCTACAATAAGACGTGCGTCGACTCATCTGCCGCCTTTGTCCCGGACCCACAGTTTGGCTGCATGTCAGGCTGGCATCGTTTTGAAAGAAAGCCAATACACAGATTGGCGGTAAGAATTTGGTTTTATAACAGCTGTAGTGCTTAATGAAAAGCACCGCTTCCGTTGTTTGGAAGCGCTTCGATCAAAAATAATGGCAGAAACGAGAGTCGGACGCGTAAAGAGAAAATGTAAATGTAAATGTAATCGCATATTTATATAGCGGCTGTGTTATGGCTTCGACCCTGAGGGTGAGATCCTTCACCACCGCTACTCCACGTTTATATTGCGACCGAGCCATCCGCAGTAAAGATCCGAGAAATTAATCTCTGATAAACCGACCGACCGGGAATCGAACCCGGGCCGCCGGCGCGGCGAGCGGGCTGCTAACCCACTCGGCCACTGAGGATCTACAGAGAGGTCATAATACAGAGGTGGCGCCAGGATTTCACGTTTGGGGGTTCTAAGCCCTTCCTCCCTCCCACGGGCGCAACTAGAACATTTTGCAAGCGACGAAGGCGCGAGGCTGCGAGTGCCGAAGGCACGGCGCTCATACCCGGCTAAGGGGTCTGGAGGAGCGCCGGAAGTTCCCCATGCGAGTCTGGTCACTCTGGTGGCACAGACTAGAGCAAGTCTCGGGTTCTTGTTTGCTAGCTGTTTGTGAAAGACAAAGTCATGCAATTTTTTTAATCTGCATATTGCAACGGAGTCATTTTAGGTTGTCATTTTAACAAAATGGCTCATAAGTTCAGTGCTGAAAGTTGTTGTTTATGACGTTCAAACTGTCCCTTCTTATTGCTCAATTTTGTTAAAATTTAATATCCACACTGTTACAGTTCATTCATTCGGACATTTATATAGCGCTCCTTCAAGAAAAACTACTCAGAAGCGCTCCCAACTCCAGCGCGCACAAAAAGAACAGTTTTAAGTTTAGTAAGGAATTAAGGATCCTGGTAGAGTTCCAGGGTGTAGGCGTAGCTCAAAAGGAAGGCCATTCCAGACCACTGGTCCAACCACAGAAAAGGCTCGATCCTTCATGGTAGTAGTACGAGCAAAAGGAACTAAGAGGACTCCCCTATCAGCAGAGCGTAGCTGACGACGTCCTTGGATACCCAATGTAGAGCTGCATAGCTCACGGAGGTAAGTTGGGGCAAGGCCCTGACAACATCGCCATACCAATGCAGCTACCCTGAACTCGATACGCTGGCGAATAGGGAGCCAGTGAAGTACCTCAAGCATGTAGTTTGAGACATGATCATATTTAGGGATTTTCCCAATTAGGCGTGCAGCAGAGCGCAACACCCGGTCAAGACAAGTCAATCTGCTGGATGGGAGGCCAATGTAGAGCGAAGAGCAATAGTCGATGCGAGATGTAATGAAAGAATGCACTAAATTTTATATGCATGTATGTGTAGGTGCACGCATTTTATTACACAGTTATTATGGTCTTTAAAAAGAAAGATAACCATCTAAGGTAACACCCAGATCACGAACTGGTTCTTTCTTACCCACCCTATACATGTACATGCGTACATGCGTGCACCTACACATACACGCATATAAAATTATAGGCAAAGATGTCTGCCTGCCTGCCTGCCTGCCTGCCTGCCTGCCTGCCTGCCTGCCTGCTTGCCTGTCTGCCTGCTTGCCTGCCTGCTTGCTTGCCTGCCTGCTTGCCTGTCTGCCTGCTTGCCTGTCTGCCTGCTTGCCTGCCTGCCTGCTTGCCTGTCTGCCTGACTGCCTGCCTGCCTCCATGCCTGGCTCCCCGCCTGCCTACCTAACTGCCTGTCCGTCCGTCCGCCTGTCTGCTTATTAGTCTGTCTGCCTGCCTGCATGTGTGTCAGTCTGTTTGTCTGTCTGCCTACCTGCCAGCTTGTCTGTCTATCTATCTGCAACACATATATAACTGCAGTACAAGAAGAAGTATCCATACAATCAAAGGACTTTAATAATCGTTCGTCTCGCCGGGCACCTACCTGTTAAGTCCCTGATTGATGATGACACGGTTTGATAGATGGCACGCGCAGTCGGAATCGTCGTCGTCGTCGTCGTAGTCGTCGTCGTCGTCGTCGTCGTCATCGTCGTCGTCGTCGTCGTCGTAGGGTCGTCGGTGACAAGATGCCGATTGCTTTCCGGCCACCAGAGACCGCCAGCTGACACGACGGCGCCTGAGCGATGATAGTGCGCCAGGTCCGTTCGGTTGGTCGTACAGATTGCGTCCGGCTGATTTATCAAGCGCCTCTGTCAAGGCCACGCCTTTGTCCTCGACGCCAGGGGTCGCTTCGACTGAGACAGTGCCGACTGACTCACTCACTTTCTCAATAGACCTATTTATTTGTGTAAATTTGCCCGATATATAGGCCTAATATGATGTTTTTTCGGTAGAAAAATATTCCGCATTTTATCGGTCAAAATGGTTAAATACAAAAATATTGTTAAACGGGGAAATGATCTTAAAATAAGATAAGAGAATTGTTTATTTGACCAATAATAATTGCTATCCGCATTTTAGTCTACATACATGTTAACAAACATCGATTGAGCCTCTATAAATTCGTAGAATTGATCAAGGCAACGACCATTGTAAGTTATGTAATATCGTTATTATGTTTCCATAATATCATGAAGTGTTTAACAATGCTTATCAATGGCATTCGTTAACCGATTCATTACGAAATGCCACATGAAGATTATTGAATTGCTGAATAGATCATTTGTCTTCAGAAATATATTTTTATTGCAAAGCAGGTATACGCTATATTCGTTCATTGTCACAAATAATTGCAACGTTTGTTGTAAGTTACTCAGCTCAGAAAAAGGTTTTTATGATATTTGGTAAGCTTATTCACCAGGTCTCAACCAATAGAAATTCCAACTTATCAGTTCCATGCAGTCAGCAGAATTTGGAAAATCAGCATATCCCTAGTTTATGCAAACCGTTAAAGATATTATTTGCATAAATGTGGGCGTCAGAGCAACACTCAAGAGGCACAAGGCAGAAAGACTACCGTACATCACCAGCAACATGCATTACAGTCTTGGAATTAGTGATATAGACAAAAGTCAAAGCAATTGAATAAAAACAGTGGCGTAGCTACCATGTGTGCAATGTGTGCAAAGCACACGGACCCACGACCTCCAGGGCCCACGGAGATTGTTGAATTATTAGCCTATAATCTAACCTAATTATTTTGTGACAGATGTAGTTTTCGTGAACACATACTTGCATTAGGCTGTACTTTACTGACGCCTGTCAACCAGGCAGGCAGGCAGACAGGCAGGCAGACAGGCAGACAGGCAGCCCCTTCAACTTATTTTTCGTCTCGAGTTATGGCGGTCAAAACTTGATTGCGCAATTACGCTAATGTGTGTGAACGACAATAAATAATACAGGTCTAATTCAGTTTTTAGTTGAGAACAGTAAACGAATCATACTCCAGGCTGATTTTCGTTCACAAGCTTTCCTATGCAATTGATGATTGTATCGTTTTTGGTGTGCAAATTGCAAATCATGGACCGGAATTGATAGATGGTCGAAATTTTTGGCAGACAAAAATGCTACAAAGAAAACTTTTTGATGCCATATGGTCATGGCATTGTTTTAAGTAGGCAGCTAATATTAAAAATGGAAAAGTCTTCAACGTGATAGATTTTAAATTCTACTGGGAAATCGCTTCAGTTAGGCCTAACACTTTAATTCTTCTGTCTCATTCGTGCAGCTGAACATTATTTTTTTTCTCTGAGTGAGTTGTATTAGATGTGTTGGGCCGAATAGCAAGTGCCATAGATTTGTTTTGCGATCTTGATTGCAAGAACGAAAAGATACCCGCCTTACAGGGCCAAATAGGGACCCAAGCAGGACCCTGCACACGGACCCACATTTAGCTAGCTACTCCACTGAATAAAAACTATAGTAGGCCTACATGGCAACGCAACTAACCACTTTAGTTTTGCTGATGACACAGACCTTAATGATCCTGATCGATGGACGAATAAAGAACCGTAGAAAAAAAACGTGAAAACTCGCCATAAAGAATTTTTAAAGTCCACATATTTTCATACGTTTGCTGAGATTGGCGTCAATTTTGTTAACCATAATAAATTACGTCTTTTATATTAGGTTCTGCTTAAACACCTTTAATTAGGTATTCCAACGCCATATTAATCTCGCTAGTTCCAAGTTTCCTCGCTAGCTTAAAAAGGTCCGTTAAGTGAGCTTCAATGTTATTATAGGCCTAATTAATCGAAACTAATATTTGTCGACGGCATCGGTCTTTGTTGTCATACGCTGTCGTATTATTATTATTGGGCACTTACAGTTTCGTTAAATTGTTTGAAAATAATTGTCTGACTCCGTTGTTTAATTGTTGAAGTGAATTGATGGATTGAATTCATTGAATTGCATAACTCCACCACTGCTCGCACTTTGGTAGTGCTAGTCCCAAGCCTGGATAAAGGAGGAGGGCGACGCTAATGATCATTGCTTTTACGAACTGTCATTAAGTGTGAAACTACTACTTGAATTGCTTGCCTTCCGATAGCATTCGGGCTTAAAGAGTTAGACCATGGCATACAAACAGGAAGAACAGAGAAACAACATAACACACCTCTGATATTCGCTCCATTTTATGTTTAAGTAGATCAGATTCATTTAGACACATTTAAATCACCTTTCTCAACGGTATTCCTTCACATTTTCTTTCAAAAGCTCTAAGTGTAACAGGTTCGAGGATTCGAGGAATATATATCGAAGGCAAAATGGCCTTGTTGTAGTAGCCTATCAGAGCCTTCTATTACAGTAATAGAAGGCTCTGTAGCATATGCTGTCATCAGCTGCTGTCGTTGAACTCTGGACGTCCATCCACAGCTCAGTGAAAACACATTCATTGGTCGCACTCTGACTGTGCCAGTCCCAAACCTGGTTGAGGAGGAGAGTGACACCAATGATCCTTGTTATAATCGCCAAGTGCCATTGGATTTAAGCCATTTCTGCTAACCGCTCTATGGCGCCAAATGAAACGTTGAAACGGTTTGAAATAAGTTCTGCAGCCATACGATGACATACACGCGCACGCACGCACTCACACATCTTCAGTTATAGTTGAAGGTTTAACCGGCAAACAGAGTAGTACAGTCCACGAGATGGCTGCAGTGAGGAGTGTGAAAACGAGTGGACCTAACATTGTTTTCCGGTCTTGAGTTAACGAAATTATACACATTGAGGACAATAGTGTCTAATCACAAGTCGCGGTCTCATTGAACACCTGTTTTAAGAGAGCAATTTTGCTAATAAGATTGCAATCAACCAAATAATGCTTTATATGTTCGTGTCAACGGTCATTGATGCCATACGACGTCGTTTAACCCGGATCAACAACTCCATCATGGGTTGCACTCTGCCAGTGCCAGTCCCAAGCCTGGATAAAGGAGGAGGGCGACGCTAACGGTCTTTGTTATCACATAGAGACGTTAAACTGCAACCAACCAATGCTTTACGCAATAAATATGATTTAAATATGTATGATTGTTTTAAACATTTCTGTAAATTTTCTTGTTCAGAGAAAAGCTATAATGACCACTAAAAAGAACCGTCATGGTCAAAGCAAAAGAATCAACGTAGCCACAAAAGAACCTTAATGGCAATTGAAGAGAGTCTTAATGGCAATTGAAGAGAGCCTTATTGGCAATTGAAGAGAGCCTTAATGGCAATTGAAGAGAGCCTTAATGGCAATTGAAGAGATCCTTAATGGCAATTGAAGAGAGCCTTAATGGCAATTGAAGAGAGCCTTAATGGCAATTGAAGAGAGCCTTAATGGCAATTGAAGAGAGCCTTAATGGCAATTGAAGAGAGCCTTAATGGCAATTGAAGAGAGCCTTATTGGCAATTGAAGAGAGCCTTAATGGCAATTGAAGAGAGCCTTAATGGCAATTGAAGAGAGCCTTAATGGCAATTGAAGAGAGCCTTAATGGCAATTGAAGAGAGCCTTAATGGCAATTGAAGAGATCCTTAATGGCAATTGAAGAGAGCCTTAATGGCAATTGAAGAGAGCCTTATTGGCAATTGAAGAGAGCCTTAATGGCCACTCGACACGATTTGTAAACGGTCAGATTATGGACATGTTTTCTGTAGCCTATATATAATTTTCGTTTATTGAACAACCGGTTACAGTATACACTATATAGTTATCTTAATTAACATCAATCTTATATATATATATATACTAACAGAACAGACATCCTGCAATAGGCCTACATGAGGGTGTCTTGATTCTAAATAATCTGTAACATGAAAATAAGAAAATGCAACCGTAAAGAAAATGCACTGATGAATGCTACATAATGTTTGTATAATTAATTCTTTTTATAAAGTCGTCAGCGGTCATAGCAGTCAAAAGATGTCGTTAAATTTATGGAATAAATACAATTCACTGCATGTCAATAACGAATAATGGCTTTGGCTGTTTTAACTGAACTTGCATGGGTCAAGTATAGTTGTAGTCGTGAATAAATGCTGCGCTATTGAGGAGAGGCGTAAATATTTAGCTAAATGGCGTTACATATGACACATGGTGCGTTGTGTAAACAACTAAACATGCAACATATTTACGATGCATACAATAATAGGTAACTTATATTTGAAGTAGAATTCATGTATGATGACTGCATAATTTCTGTATTGCAAACCTTTGAAGACTATTTTATCCAACCAAGAATTTATTGTGACAGGTATAGGGTGCCTCTGAGTAGTGTTCCTCTGAAGTGGTGCTATATAAATTTGCAAAATGGCATTACCATTAATCAATATAATATTTTTGTCAAAACTCTTCTAGCTTGCCGGTGTCACGAAATTGAGTATTCCCCCGTATTAATTGTATCCCCCAAATTAAAAAAAGTCGAAAAAACCGCTTCCGCGTGAATTTGTTTTTGCAAATTAATTTTCATCTGCTTTGTTTTGAACAATGACACTAACCGGTATGTTTATTCCTACTAGATAATTTGTGTTGCCCTGTTTTTAGAGCACTTAAAACATTTAAAACACTTAAGAGCACTCAGAGTCACTAAATAAATTCGAGTTGCCTTTATCTGAGCATTGCTTAGGACCCTTAATTTAGAACAATTAGAGTCACTTTAAATTTTTATTACAGCATACAAAATTTTATTATGCGCATTTTTAAAAAGGCGCTAGAATGGTTTATCCCCCGGATAGTATAGACCGGTTAATTCCATCCGGGTGGATAGATTAATTTATCCCCCCGGATAGCTGTCAGGGGGATACTCCGTTTCGTGTCACCGGAGCTAATGCAGCTTCACTTATTGCAGCAGACATAGTCTCCCTGCTTTAGCATAATTATTTATGGTTAAGAAACCTTCAACTTCTTCTCAGCTGAGTTCACACTGCATTTTCAGATATAATACAGCTCGTCATTTCAAAGCGATCACCGTAACATGACAGGGTTAGAAAGTTAATAAATTTTCCAACGAGATTGCTCTGATACAAACTTATCTTCTCTTTTAAAAGGGTGTTTTATTCTGCATTTTATAATCCAGCACAATCACGGCCCTACACAATTCCACACCGTAATCGTATCCTCCTGCTGACTTCACAGTCTAATTAAATTCTGCACAGATATAATCAGTAAACCTTAACAGTTAACAAATTTTAGCCAGCAAATATGATGCTTAACTAAAATAAATAGTAGCCTACGGTAAAATACATGTTTTTAAAAGATAATTGCTAATTAAAGCTTTTATAAATAGGGTGCATACTGCATAGGGAGAAGAAGCATTTTTGTTCGCACGCATAAATTTCCAAAAATCCACGAGTTTCAACTGGGAGAGGTGGAGGTGGAAAATACGATGCTTTGCGTTCGTAATTTATGGATGGTCCCAAACATTCACAAACAATTTCCGCCGACGTCAGCGGCCTTTTATGTCATCATATGGTACAATAATAGTCTATGTATAGACCTCTATATTTAAATATATATAGTCTATGTCGTGCTATAAATTTGGATCCATCCACCCATCCAGCTGTAAATTGTAATGTATAACTTAGCCATTGCTCAACCTCCGACAGAGCCAGTCTAGCCCAGCGTTGCCGCTCCTTGGGTTTTTTCGCAAGATCTTGGGTTTTTCTAACCGAACTTGGGAAATGGGTTTTTCGGAAAGAACTTGGGATTTTTGCTTGGGTTTTTTTCGACAAAAAGCGGGTAATTTTGGACATTTTCGGGAACTTTTGGAAATTTTTCGGGCAATTTTGGACATTTTCCGGAAGATTTGTGCCGGATGACTAAAAAAGGTCATCAGAATTTTTTCGGACAGGAAATTCTTGGCATTTTCGATTTTTCGGACGGAAATTCTTGGCATTTTCGAAAGATTTGCTGAACTTGGGTTTTCTGGGTTTTTTCGCCCCTCCAACTTGGGTTTTTCATTTTTCGGAGTGACAACGCTGGTCTAACCGCCTGAATAAAGGAGGAACGCGACGCGAATGATCATTGTTATTATCAAACAATAATATTGTTGATGATAGACCTGCAAACTGAAACTAATAACGACTATGCTACTAGGTGTGATATGCCAAAATAACTTTTTTAAGGCAACGGCTTTTGTTGTTACAGGCATTCGTGAAAGTATATGGATCCAATCAATCCGACGAATCCTTAGAAATGCTGGAAAGGTCTGTGGGAGAAAACACAGGGAAACCCGAAGAGAAAATTGCATATAGAGAGGATTTAATGAGCGAAGGTTGTCCTCTAAGATCCTCCTTCCGCAATAAAAGGAAGGGAGGAAGCGACGAGGAATATTATTGCTGGATGTATCGCGTGCATATTATAATTATTCACTACATGCAAAAACATCTAAAAATAGAAGCCCTTCTTCTTCCACATAGATCTCCGAGTGGTTCGTCATTAAAAGGATGCTTAAAATAATATATGCTACTAATAATAGATTTTCAGGTGTTCGTTCTATGTGTGTAGGCCTTCATGTGCTCAAACTGTCTGTCTATCTGTCTGCCTACCTCTCTGTCTGCCTGTCTGTCTGCGGGAGTATGAGTCTGTCTGTCCGTCTGTCTCCCTGTCTGTCTGCGCACCTATCTGCATCCCTGCCTGTTTCACAGCTACCTGCATGCATGTCTATATGTCAGTCTTCCTGCCTACTTGCCTGCATGCCTGTCTGTCTGCCTGTTTGTCTGCCTCCCTACCTGCCTGCTTGCGTGCCAGCCTGCTCGCCAGTGGTGCGGCTTTATGTTTCGCGCGTGTACAGTGGCGCTTAGCTTCCTGTAGCGGTCGCTTGATGTCGCTTTGGTGGACATCTGCGACTCTTGCAGGCGCCGTCCAAGTCTTGCTCCGTCTTCGACGACCACAAAGAAAGGAAGGACGGACGGACGAACGGAAGGACGGACGGGTGTACGGGTGTGCGGACGGACGGACGGACGGACGGACGACCAGTCGCCCGATCTTCAGCTGCAGAGGCTGTCAGGCGATGATGCTATTGCGCATCATGGAAGAGAACAAGGAAGCCATTGATATTCCTCTTGGTTGCTGCAGCGGATGAAACCTTCTGTCTCTGTATCCATTCGGTGTTGATGGAAGTAAGTTGCTGAGCATCATTGTTCACTGTTTAATCTGTAGTCATCTCCCATAAATGCATTTTCCTCCCAGAAAAAATTGTCAAAATGTCAATAGTTCTTAGTTGCTGTTTATATTTTAGTATTTAATCTTCTTTTCCTTCAGGCTAGAATTATTCCCTCTGGCGAGGAGCCAGCCATTCGGATCCTTCTCCTCCAATTGTCTATGTTTCCAGTGTCTTCTTTCTTCAGTTTGAGCAGCTTCAGGTCTTGTTGTATCACGTCCTCCCATCTTTTCTTCTGTCCTCCCCGGCTGCGTCGACCATATTTATACATCCGCTTGCATGATTCTTTTGACACAGCAGCTATCCTCCTTATAGTATTTAATTAACTGTTTTAATATACCCTGATATCATTGTCTGTTATGATTTTTTTGCTATTATGGTAGGCCTACTTTCATATTGTGATGAGTATATATATATATATATATTATATAAGTTACTAATATTTGCTCAAATACTATTTTCATACAACTAAAATAATGGCTTCTCTCCAGTGTTATCTTTCAAATTTCAGACTTTCAAATTTCGAAATTTTCTGATCGTTGTACACTATAAGAGTAAGACAATAGGGTTTCTATAAAGCTTCCCAATTTTGGTAGTGTGGTAGTTCTTGCTTGGATTGTGTATCATTTGTAACAATTTCTGCTATGTGTGTCTTAGTCAGCAATTCAGCATCGTCTCAGTCAAAGGGATAATCTGATGCCAGTGCTGCAAAGTATAAGCTTATAACATAATTGGATTCCCGTCTGCAGTAATTCATTATAATAGTCCAGCAGATCTGAGTTTATGAACTAGATAAATAAAGAAATTAATTATTATTGTCATTGCCTGCATAATTATATTTATTGAAACCTTTAACCACTCTTTTTTATCAGCACTGAAACAGTAGAGCAATTCGTTAAGATGGCAGCTTAACATGCTGCCATTGCAATGTAGAAATTAACCAAATTTCTGATGGGTGGGGGAAGAAGAAGTAGTAGAAGAAGATGATGATGATGAAAAAGAAGAAGAAGAAGAAGAAAAAGAAAAAGGAGAAGGAAGAGGAAGAGGAGGGTGAGGAGGAGGACGACGACGAAGATGGTGACGGTGACGATGACGATGATGACGAAGAGCGTTCTTTTAAGCTAGGTGTGAAGTGTGAGCCACTTTCCTTTCTTAGCCTCGGTGTATGAGGACAGTGGCGCAACCAGGGGGGTGCTGGGGGGTGCTTGAGCACCCCCCAGGGCTAAAAAGGTGACCCACGCAATTTTTCCAAATCCGATGAGTTTTTTGTGGGTGGGGTGAGGGGGGGGTAGGGGTCTTTCGGTCTTTCAGTCTTTCAGATTACACAATCAAGCAAGTTCCTTCATTCTTCTGTATTATAAGTTTAGTCAATTTCATGGTTCATAAAGCACTTGATTTTAGTGTTTAGCTGGTCTACCTGAGTTTGTCTGGGTCTCGAGAATTTGCCTATCCTCTGCCTTTACATTACAGTATCTCACCAATTTATTGATTACGACTTATGTTACGACTCAATTGATAGTACCGTGTGTGCAATTTTTTGTGCAAAATTTGACAAAATGATAGTAGGACTAGTGTTTGGTTGCTGCATATTTATTATAATTATTGTCTTATATAAACTGCCATATTATACCATGATCTTATTTCCTACTATATAATTATAATTTTATTATTTACTATTATAATATAATTATGATACTATCATATGATATTATAATGTGCATAACTTACGGTACTGTTATTGGCGAATATTTAGGCGATAGGGGAGACGTAAATAATTGTTAGGCAACAGTCTGAAGTTTTAAACCCTCAAAGTTTGTGGTAAGGAACGGAGATGCTTATATCCCCCAATACGTCATAAATATTTCATACATTTTATTTAAAATTTCTACAATGTTATCCACTGCTTATCCATAATGAACAATTTGGTTAAGACGACAGTCTAAAACGCTGCCAGTATACAGTGTGTATAAATTAAAAACAATTCTTAGACGATGGGAGGGGCATTTATTGGAATCTTACATCACATCTCTGAGCACTAAAATCATGAGTTAGTTTGTAAAAATGACAGCTTTAAAAGTCACGGTGCACTGTGCAAATCCCAAAATTTTTAAGTAATTGAGAGGCAACACTCTGAAATTTTTAATTAAAATCTATGACTATGTCAACACTCTGAAATTTTAAATTAAAATCTTTAACTATCAGCATTGAAAATGTGCAATTTTATTAAGATGACAGCTTAAAAACGTACCATTACAGTATGGAATTTAAAAAATAAATCAATGGTGAGGGGCATTAAAATCTTACACCATGTCTTTCAGCAATAAAATCATGACAAATTTCGCTAAAATGACACCCTAAAATACCACCGCAGTGTGGAAATAAAAAATTCTATGTTGGGAGGAGGCACATCCCCCTTCCCATGCCCATTCCCCTGCTAGGCCTACATGCATGTTGAAATCTGAAATCACTCTTTTTTATCAGCACGGAAGTAACAGAGTTATTTTGCTATGTTGACATCTTAGAATGGTACCATAATAAACGTGGAAAATCAGATTTTTTATAATTGTGAGTATATTCATTGAAGCTTAGACCATTCTTTTCAGCAATGAAATAGTATAGCAATTTTGCTTTAGATGACAACTTAAAATGTTGCCATTGCAAAGTGGAAATTAGAAAATTTCTGATGTGGAGGGGCACATCCCCTCCCAAGCCCCTGCCCTCTCGGCGCCACGTGCTTCGGAGATTTTCCGTCGGATGCTCGCCTTTCCCCAGAAACCTTGATTCCCAGAGAAGGAACTAGAGAAAACACAGGTTATTGGGGGGAGGGGCTAGATTAAACACTGGCTATTAATTCTGCTACTCGCGGGCAGAGAATGACTAAGACCATTTGTTTTATTTAAACAAATGGAAAAAGACATTATTTTAAAGTCCTAAACAGCGTTTTTCAGAAGTTTTCATGACTTTATCGCCCATAAATACAACTGGCAAACAAGAGCCTGAAACGCGCTCTAGCTGATGCAAAAAATAAAAAATGCTTTTGTTTCTGGGGTTCCGCCCCAGACCCCGCTGGGGGAGCTTACGACGCTCCCTCAGACCCCCTAGTCGGCATTGGCTTCGTGCCTTCGGCACTCGGTGCTTCGCATCTTCGGCGCTTACAATAATAATTCTCAGCACTGAGCACCCCCCAGGAAAATTTTCTGGTTGCGCCCCTGAAAACTGGGAAAGTCATCATCGGCGTGACAACGCTCTCAACAATACACAAAAACACGCAAACCAACACAAACCAAAACCAACACACAAACCAGCACATTCAAATCAACACAAACAGACCAACACACAAACCAAAACCAACACACAAACCAGCACATTCAAATCAACACAAACAGACCAACACACCAACACACAAACCAAAACCAACACACAAACCAGCACATTCAAATCAACACAAAGGTGGCGTCGTTGCCTTGAAACCGGAAGGTTCGAGGTTCGAATCCACCTCAAGTCGCCGCGTAGGGACCTTGGGCAAGTCCTTCACTCGCAATTGCTCAGCGCTTCGGCGTGAAACTCCGATGCAGTGTCCGCGCTGTAGTCGGGAGCGCCTCTGAGTAGCGGTTGAGGGCTGGAAGAGGCGCTATAACAAGTGCGCATACAAACAAACAAACAAACACAAACCAAAACCAACACACAAACCAGCACATACAAATCAACGCACACAAACCAACAGACAAGCCAACACAAACAAACACAAACCAGCATGCATAAATAGATAAATTACATACATACATATGTATTTATTGTAGACAAAAAGCATATCGTGTTATATATATATATATATATATATATATATATGCCGCTAAACCGCTGTTTGATGTAAGCTTCAATTGGTAGCATGACGCCACAGAAACGGTGAGAAAGTTTCGATAATTTACACACCTTTCTAAACTATATCATTCGGCCATAAAGTGAAAGCAACGCAAAGCCGCAACGATATAGGAGAATCGGCGGTTTAAAAATGAGGACTGTTCAAAACAATAAGTTGATACGCTAAACTATTGCGGAACCATATCATAACCTACTACATCGCTACACTAATGCTGCAGGGTGTAGACTACCATAAATTATGGTGTCTCGTGGCACCGGACACTAACTGAATTTGTGGCGGCAGCCATACCGCACACGTGGTCTCGAACGGCGGCAGATTGGTCCAGAGCGTGTACACCATTCATGGCGTCGTTAGGGATTCGACTCGTGATGTGAGATATTGACCATAAGGTCGCCCTGGTCAAGCCGACTGACCCATGACATCAGCCAGGTCCCTTGTTTTATTGATTGCCCCGTGTTAGCGATTGAGGCAAAAGACAGCGAACGAACGTCGCCTCTGAGGACCCTCACGTTGGAAGAGGATTGTAGCGCTAGATGAACGACTGTCCCTATGCTGCGCGTCGTTTCCATGGCGACGCCACATCGTCGCCAAGACAATCGTCGTACGTCAGCGAATTTATCCGGTGACGTAATTCACGAATTTTACGATCTCGTTGTAGCCCAACATGATACGGCGTAACATTATATAACATAGCGTAACACGATATAACATAGCGTAACATGATATAACATAGTGTAACATGATATAACATAGCGTAACATGATATAACACAGCGCAACATGATATAACATAGCGTAACATGATATAACACAGCGCAACATGATATAACATAGCGTAACATGATATAGCACAGCGCAACATGATATAACATAGCGTAACATGATATAACATAGCGTGACATGATATAACATAGCGTAACATGATATAACATAGCGTAACATGATATAACATAGCGTAACATGATATAACATAGCGTAACATGACGCAACATGACACAACATAACACAACATGACATAACATAGCACAACATGACATGACATAACATGATATAACAAAACATAACAGCATAACATAAAAACCATAGCGCAACAAAATAGCATAACATAGCAACACAGCACAACATGACACAACGCAACACAACACAACACAGCGTAACAACATACATGTATGGTATGACACAGTGAAGCACAACACAAGAGAATGCAACACAACATAGAACAACGCAGCTTAACATGACACATGATAGCATAACATAATTCAACATGAAACAATGTGTTTGATGACACTTAAAAGAAC
The DNA here is from genome assembly GCA_949752735.1 of Lumbricus terrestris. Taxonomy (NCBI): domain Eukaryota; kingdom Metazoa; phylum Annelida; class Clitellata; order Crassiclitellata; family Lumbricidae; genus Lumbricus; species Lumbricus terrestris. The sequence goes on from OX457044.1 coordinate 52,341,189, forward strand.
CTCAAAGAACATATTATAACCCACTTCAATGCCTCCTTTCCACTCTCCGTCTTCAGCCATCTTTACATTCCATGATATGCTGTGGCATAGCATATAACTCAACAAGATATAGCGCAACATAACGCAACATAACATAGCACTACGTAACACAGCACAATAGCATGACACAAGATAGCAAACCATAACATAACGTAACATAAAATGATACTATATAATACAACATGATACACAATAACAACATGGCACAACATAACACCATATTATTACACGCCATAACATAACATGACATAATTTGGCTTAGCATAACACAGTCTCACATAACAGTGGTTTGTGATGTTCGGAAGTCCTGCAATCTACGTCGGAACCAACAACCAACACAAATTCACTTGTAACGTTTATTGGTCCATCTCTCCTACAATTGCTTCCTCTTAAAAGTCTTGTTAATTATTGCCCACGCAGACAATTCTATCGTCGCAACCGTTCCACCAGTCAACAACTTTCGCACTGAAGAATCGACGCCCTAATGTTCCGCCCAGTTCCTTAAATAATCTACAGACTATACTGTATTGTCAAAGCAAGGAACATTTCGCTTTTCCCACCGCACCAGTCTAATTACCATCTTAAAAGCTTCAATTAGGTCTCGTCAGCTTCCGTCAGTTTCCCATCCTATTAAATTACAAATTCTAAATGTCAGCGGTGCTATTGCAAAGCAGGGAGTGTATAGGGCAGAAGCTTATTCACGGGAGCAGCGTCGATGATGTCCAGTTACCATGGAGATTAGAGAGAAGTACCAGCGCAGCCGCTGAGGCGGGTTTCGTTATTTATAGTTGGAATTCATGAAGAGGCGAAACTTCAGTTTGGACTGAAAAGCCAGTGTGGTCATGTAGGCGTATACAAACTATACATGCATGATTAAAAGAGGATCCTGTTGGTAGGTTTCTTTTAGGAATGGGTTTAGGAAAATCTGGTAAGCACTCTGCATGCACGAAGAGCGCATGGTTGCGGGATCGCTTCCCATTATCATCCCAAATGTCCACCACTCAACCTTCCATTCGGCAGACCTCGTTGGTAAAATGATCAGTATATATATCCATATATATCTATAGGACGTGATAGACGCCTTGAACGGCTGCCAAAACTTTTTAATTCGACTCCTTCAATAACTTGATACATCATGCGTTCATATTATGAATCGTAATCAAACTGCCATGTGTCAGCTTGAAGTATATAATGCTCTAATAAAGGATAATATCATAACCCATCTTCGTAATACCGAAGAGGTGCATTATTATAAGAAAAGGCGATGGAGGTGGAAGAGGATCTGCAAGAGCATCCGAAAAAAAGAAAGAAGAGGAGAGAGGAAACCTCCATCTCTGTCTCTGTTTCTGTTTCTGTCTTTGTCTCTGTTTCTGTCTCTGTCTCTTTCTCTTTCTCTGTCTCTGTCTCTGTCTCTATCTCTGTTTCTGTCTCTTTCTCTGTCTCTGTCTCTGTCTCTATCTCTGTCTCCATCTCTGTCTCTGTTTCTGTCTGTTTCTCTGTTTCTTTCTCTGTCTCTGTTTCTACCTCTGTCTCGGTCTCTGTTTCTGTCTCTGTTTTTGTCTCTGTCTTTGTTTCTGTCTTTGTTTCTGTCTTTGTTTCTGTCTCTGTTTCTGTCTCTATCTGCCGTCTTCCAAAATCACTCTGGTAGCTCCTCATTGCACCATTTCGGTCGTGTTTTGACTGAGCGCCTGTAACTTAGCTGATTCCCGTTGTATTCAGCAATGACTTTTTCGATGACTGTACAATCTGACGATTACGATTACGATACTTTGCCATATTTTTACATAATTTTTTCCTTCGACCATTGGCTAATAACATACGGCATAGAGGTCCTAATACCAATCTTCTGAAGACATAGAAGCTGAAGCCAATATGGCGGTCGGTTTGGATGGTGTGCCACGGTGTGTGTGATTCCGGCAAATGGAATCATATCTCTGCTTTCTCAGCATTGCACGAAAAGCCTTATTATCTCTTTCTCTCTCCTTCGACTTTTCCTTAATAATTACAGAAAGTGCACTCTCTGGAAAATTCTAGATGAACACAAGCAACCTCATATATATATATTCAACAATGGAGAGATATATATATATGTATATATATGCATATATATGAGTATACGTATAGCTACCTGTTTTATACAAGCATGATTATATTTTTATGTACATGTATGTCTGTTTGTCTGTCTTTTTCTCAGCCTCTTCTTCTTTCACGCTTTCGTGTCCTCCCTTGCTCTCACCGTCTCTCTGTCTCTGTCTCTCTGTCTCTCTGTCTGTCTGTCTGTCTGTCTGTCTCTCTCTCTCTCTCTCTCTCTCTCTCTCTCTATGTGTGAATATATAAATATATATACAGTTGTATAGTGTCGCATATAATATGCATATAGTTTTTTGTGTTCTTGTAATTGCAAACTTTGCATAATTAATGAGTCACACTGGGATATGCAGAAATGCGAATGTGACAGGATTATGTTTAATTGTGTATGATAATAATTATGAGAATGGCGCCGTGTCCAAAATACAACCGATGCATAAATAAATTGCTAATTAGTATTATTATTCTGCAGTATTATAGAGGTTTCTGCGGGATATAAAAGAGGTATTATTAAGGATGGAACAGGTGCTAAAGGTATTTGATGGTATTCGGAGTATAATATGGCAGACAGACACGCTGCAGCTGAGATGATATTCATACGACACCTGCTATTTCTGTCGTTCGCTCTTAAAGCGATTTAATCGCTTCGCTCTTCGGTTTGCGCTCTATGCGTGGTCTGTCTGTCTGTCATTCTTGTTGTCTGTCTGTCTATCTTTATGTTTCTCTGTCTGTGTATCTTTTGCTCAGCCTCTTCTGTTTTCATGCATGCACTCTGTCAAGCAAACGTGTCCTCTCTTGCTCTCACCGTCTCTCTGTCTCTGTCTATCTCTGACTGTCCCTCTCCCTTTCTCTCTTTCTCCTTCCTTTCTCTCTTTCTCCCTTTCTCTCTTTCTCCCTTTCTCTCTTTCTCTCTCTCCCTTTCTCTCTTTCTCTCTCTCTCTCTCTCGCTCTCTCTTTCTCTCTCTCTGTCTGCCTGTCTCTCTGTGTCTCTGCCTGTCTCTCTGTGTCTCTGCCTGTCTGTCTGTCTGTCTGTCTGTCTGTCTGTCGGTCTGTCTGTCTGTCTGTCTGTCTGTCTGTCTCTCTCTCTCTCTCTCTCTCTCTCTCTCTCTCTCTCTCTCTCTCTCTCTCTCTCTCTCTCTCTCTCTCTCTCTCTCTCTCTCTCTCTCTCTCTCTCTCTCTCTCTCTCTCTCTCTCTCTCTCTCTCTCTCTCTCTCTCTCTCTCTCTCTCTCTCTCTCTCTCTCTCTCTCTCTCTCTCTCTCTCTCTCTCTCTATCTCTCTCCCATCATCGCTCTTCGTTCCTCCGTCGATCAGCCCATTCTATACTCCAGTTCATCTCTTCTGGTCTCTTCATTTCCCATTCTCTCCTCTCTCTCATTTCCTCTTTCCATCTTTCAATGCTTCCTCCTTTTCCACGATACTCTTGATCCTCTTCCACCTCCGTCGATTTCTCTTCTTCCTTCTACTTCTGGTCTTCCTTTCCCACTTCCTATCCTCCTCCTCTTTCATAGTACACAGGAACATCTATTCTTACCCATCTCTACCATTTATGATCTTCCATCCACCTGCTCCATGCAGTGCTCCTCCTCCTCCTCCTCTTTATCCTCTTAATCCTCATCTTTGTAATTGAATCCATATATTCCATATGCTCAATTGCTCATGCTACTCCTCCCCTTGATTCTTCAAATCCTCTTCTTGCTCTTTGTTCTCTTGATCCTTCTTGTTTTCTCATCATCTTCATCAACCACCTCCCTCCCGTTCCCTCTCTTCTCCCTCCAAACAATCCTTCAAATCCGTTCCTCTTTCATCATTCAAATCTCCATCCTCCGCCTCCTCCTCCTCCTCCTCCTTCTCCACCTAATCCTCTTTCTCCAATTCCTCATTCTCCTCCTCATCCTCCTCATCCTTCCTTGGTCGTCTAAATCCCGCGGATTATACAGGTAATGTCTAACGAGCAGAAGGGATTTTCCAAAGCATCGGATTATGGAGCGGCAGACCAAACATGTAGAAAGTGAGGACGTAAAAGTACGTTCCATGTTTCAGTGTGGTTCTGTCTGTCTGTCTGTTTGTCTGTCGGTCTTTCTTTTTGTTTGTACCTCTCTGTCTCAATCTGTCGTCTGTCTCTGATCTGTGTTCGCAGGGCTGTTTTTAAGGAATTTTTAGAACTGCACAACTCCTTCTTTCCTTTCCCATCCTCCGTGGTAAATTACTTCCAATTGGAGGACAATTTTTACTAGTTTTTAGCTGCACAGAACTTGTGACAGAAGTGCTTCTACAGCTGCACAAATCCATTTAGAACTGCAAATTTTGAGTACAACTGCACGTTAAAAAAGCCTCCCTGTGTTTGTCTGTCTGAATTCCCCGCCTGCCTGGCTCTCTGCTTACCTGCCTGCCTGCCTGCCTGCCTGCCTGTTTGTGTAATCGATACATGTATAGGTCTACTTATAATTGAACTGCATGTACACAACTGTGCATATTATATTATAATACATAATCATATATTCGTACCCGAATCGATTTACACAATCATTATCATATATGCAGGGTGTGCCAATTTAAATGCGACAACTTTGATTCCTTATAACTTGAACAATTTTGGGTAAAAGTACTTAATAGGATACTAGGCCCGAACGCTAAATTTTTTGATATATTCCGGTAACTAAGACAGTAAGTATTCAAACGCACCTATTCCCGTTATCCGGAGACGTTCCGTTGATTTTATATTAATTTATTAAACCTATAGGAAATCCCATGTTAAAATTCGCAACTGACTTTTCGGCCGCCATATTTACACATTTGAGCTACGCGGGTTTCCGTGACGTCACTGGAGTATGTGTAAATATGGCGGCCGAAAAGTCAGTTGCGAATTTTAACATGGGATTTCCTATAGGTTTAATAAATTAATATAAAATCAACGGAACGTCTCCGGATAACGGGAATAGGTGCGTTTGAATACTTACTGTCTTAGTTACCGGAATATATCAAAAAATTTAGCGTTCGGGCCTAGTATCCTATTAAGTACTTTTACCCAATTTTGTCTTAGCGTCTTGTCCAATAATCAATTAATTAATCACAGTAAAAAATTTCCAAATATTTAGGGAATTGAACCAACAATATGATTCCAAAATATCATGTCACAAATGTGAACGGGCAGAAAGATATGAATTTTTTTATTTCATCTCCCGAAATTTAAGTTTTCAGTAAGTCTGTTATGGTGTTCGTTGCCGTTTCGACGCTTGATTGTTCAGATTTAGTCTTCAGTGTTCCTGAAGTAAAAAATTAACGGAACATATAGCAATATTTGCAGCCATTTTAAAGGTGTCTAAAAGACCAGTGAGTCATTGAGCGTTTACTTATATTATTATTGTGATTGTAGTTATGAATTTATATAATGCCACTTAATGGGAAACTCCTCAGAGGCGCTCCCAACCTGATAGCACCAAACCACGATCGAAGAGAATCGTTTTCATTATAGATCTATTCTTTCGTCAAACGGACAAGGACTTACCGATAAGATATCAATGTGCTTTCATTCATTTCAGGAATTTATATAGCGCACCTTTCAATAACCTACTCAGAGGCGCTCGCAGTCCAGCCATACACGGTGGTTTACCAATAAGTCTTAAGGAGCTTTAAAACGCCGATGACCCATGGAGCAGTGCCACTTTGCACATGCCATGCAAAAAACAGCGGTAATTAAAGTTTCCGCGTGTAATATGCACGAATATTCATAGCGAGCGCATAATACTCTGGTCATTATCTAAAGAAGTAATCAGGTGAGATCGTTTACCTCCGCTGTCCATTTGTATGGACGCCATGGCAACCATTTAAAACTCAGCCCAACAGAGCGTGATAACCCGGCGGGAATTTTAAGGAAATCTTTAGAACTG
>OX457044.1:52347403-52497403 GCA_949752735.1 Lumbricus terrestris
ACACAATCATTATCATATAATATGCAGGGTGTGCCAATTTAAATGCGACAACTTTGATTCCTTATAACTTGAACAATTTTTGTCTGAGTGTCGTCTTGTCCAATATATCAGATTGAACATAATTATCCATTTTATCGTTCTGCGAAATATCTAAGAGATAGGCTACTTTTACGACGTTTTGAGATAACGCTATTAGTATTCGACGTACCATTTTTTGCCATGGCAAAATGACATAGTTGATTGCTCCCTTTGAGCATGCGCCCTTTTGATTGCGCAAAAAAAAAACGCACACACACACACCCACACACACACACACACACACACACACACACGCTTCTTTGATGCCACTGGACCGTTAGACCGTTGGATTCACCCAATAGTTAGTGCAGCTAGAATACACCTGAGGGGGAGGGCTGAAAGGTGGGTGGAAAAAACCTACATTATTTACCGGGCAAAGTCGGTTTTCACAGAGAAGTGTTGCCATGGCTGCATGGGATCTTTGGTCGCTAGTGTTAGAAGCTCAACCTCTCTCGTGCATCGTCGTCGTCGTCGTCGTCGTCGTCGTCGTCGTCGTCGTCGTCGTCGTCGTCGTCGTCGTCGTCGTCGTCGTCGTGCTTTCTTGGCTTTTTAAAACTTTTACTGCAGGTCTTTAGGTCTGGAAGTCTCACGCATGGGCGAAGTTTGGTTTCCGTTCTTAGAGGCAGCGGCGCCCGCAGACGTACGCACGTACGCAAGTGCGTACAGCGCGATGACTAAAAAAAAGGTCATCCGTTTTTCGGCGGATAGAAAAAGTATGTTTTTGTGAAATTCTAGGTTGATGACTTAAAAAAAGGTCATCAGTTTTTTCGGCGGATAGAAAAAGTATGTTTTTGGGAAATTCTAAGTTGATGACTAAAAAAAGGTCATCAGATTTTTTGGCGGATAGAAAAAGTATGTTTTTGGGAAATTCTAAGTTGATGACTAAAAAAAGGTCTTCAGTTTTTTCGGCGGATAGAAAAAGTATGTTTTTGGGAAATTCTAAGTTGATGACTAAAAAAAAGGTCATCAGTTTTTTCGGCGACCCTAACGAAAATTTTTCCCTGTTCGCCCCTCCATCGAAAATTTCTGTGCGTACAGGAAAGAAATCCTGCGGGCGCCGCTGCTTGGAGGGGCTAACTTATGAGTCTGCGCCTTCTTGGGGGGGAGGGCCTAAGCCCGGGAAAAGATACCGTTTACACGGCAAAAAACTGAATCTGGGTCTTCTTGTGGGACTTAGCCCCCCCCCACCCCCCCCCCCATAGCCCCTGATAAACTCCGCCCATGGTCTCACGTGCACCATAGAAGCTACAAACGCCTGAGTAGATCATCAGCTTACTATAACTGATCCAGAGCTTAACTACAACCTATGACAATAGAGGTCGTTGCCGCACGCAGTGCCACTTTGCACATGACATGCAAAATCAGCGGTAATGGAAGTTTCCGCTTGTAATATGCACGTCTATCCATAGCGAGCGCATAATAATAATAATAATAATAATAATAATAATAATAATAATAATAATAATAATAATAATAATAATAATTATTATTATTATTATTATTATTATTATCTCGACTCTGGTCATTATCTAAAGAAAGGATCAGGTGAGGTCGTTTAACTCCGCTGCATGTGCGGAGTTTGGTTTCCGTTCTTGGAGGGACTAAAGTTTTCTTGGGGAGGGGCTAAGCCCGGGAAAAGATGCAATTTACACGATAAAAAACATGAATCTGGGTCTTCTTGGGGGGCTTAGCCCCCTAGCCCCTGATAAACTCCGCCTATGCTCCGCTGTCCATTTGAATGGACGCCGTGGCCGCCATTTAGAACTCAACCCAACAGATCGTGATAACCCGACGGGGATTTTAAGGCAATTTTTAGAACTGCATGCACAACCTATTCTTTCCCTTCCCATCCTCCATGGTAAGTGCCTCCAAATAGGATACCATTACCTTTTTAAAATCAATCTCTAGCTGCACAGAAGTGATTCTACAGCTGCACGACTCCATTTAGAACCGCTGCACATTTAGTCAGAAACTGCATACTCAAAAAGTCCTGCAGCCGAACTCTAAATCTCTTAAATAAGAAGAGAAATCTGAATGCGAATCGGTTTTCTCTCGCTCAGATTGGCATGGGACGAACGCTCCAGACAATTCTGTTCAACGTCTAGCGAGATTTTATCAATCATCAATTATTGTTTATTGGAATAACGTATCAGATGGATGTTGTTAGGTCGGTTAACGTTGATCTTACTTACATTTGAACTATAGGCTACTCTTCTGGACAACCCTTCTGATCAGACACAGCGCTCGTGAATAAGCCGGTGACCCGCGCTTTGCTTTCGGCTGGCGCTTTAGAAATTTGAAGATTGCGATTATGATTCAACTTTCCAAAAATTATAAATACCACAATGTGGTATGTTTTGTCAGTCTCGACTCGCGGTTGCGGTGTCATGAAAAGAGTTTAACCTAATAATCTTCCCCCCTCTCATGAAGAGAAGCTGAAAAAACCACTTCCGCGTGTGCTTATAATTATATATTTGCAAATTAACTTCCATTTGCTTTGTTTTGAATTATTGTCACTAACAGGTGGTTATTCATACTAGTTTGCTTTGTTTGCTTTGCATTTAGAATACTTAGAACATCAAGAAGACTTAAAAACAACTAAACTAACTAAATTTGAATTGCCCGGTTTTGAACATTGCTTATCTATAGAACACCTAATTCAGTGACTTAAAACAATTACAGTCATGCACTTCAAATTTGATTACAGCATAAATTTGTCAGTTACAAGAGTTTTTCAATAATTGTACGCTGGAGATTGGCTGGTGAATTCCCTACTGATACTCTATACCCGGTATAATTATCCCATCAGGGTGATAGATTGATTCATCCCCTGGATAGCTTTAGGGAATACAATACCCCGCCACATCGGTCATAAGATCTAACTTAAAGACTAAATTCTGGTTATTGTTCTCCAGGGCTTTTTTAACGTGCTGTTGTGCACAAAATGTGCAGTTATAAATGTATTTATGCAGTTGCCAGTTGTAGAATCACTTCTGTACAGTTAAAACTAGCAAAAGAAGTCATTGTCCTCCGATTGGAAGTAATTTACCATGGAGGATGAGAATCGAAAGAAGGGATTGTGCAGTTCTAAAAATTCCTTTAAAACAGCCCTGTTGTTCTCCGGTTTTATAAGACACCCTTGAAACGTTTGTATATATTGCTTTATATAAATATATACTCAACAGTGATGAATTATATGAATGTCAAAATCCAGCTAAGGAAAAAGTCGACAGCGAAATAATATTCAACGGCGCTGTGTTGTGTAAGAACGAAGATGAGAAGAGTGCTTCCCTCCTCATTTAAACATGCTTAAGACTGGTACAGTGGAAAAGAGCAGCCGCGGAGTCAGCTGCGGCTTCCAGTGAATATCCGATCCAAGAGGGTGTCTTAAATGGTCAGAAACTAAGCTGTCAATGTACGACGGTGTTTAGCGACATCTTGTGACTGCCAGGAACGAAGCTATTCGGGAATCTTCGGGAATCTTCGGAAATCCTCGTGCTGCGGTTTCGACTGTTTCAATTATTTACGACATCCTTTATATAAGTATACAATTTATATAGCGCATTAATATATTTAGACATGAATATATAAATATATATATATTATGTATGTGCATCTACATATAATGACATACATAATTATGTAAGTCTCATTACATATATATATATATATATATGTATATATATATCATGATATGACCTCCATTCTTCGGTGCAATGACCTTTCAGTCGGTGAACTATTATAGAGTCGTACAAGTAGAAATGTAAAACACTGAGAGTAAGAAATCATTGTTCATTCATTCATTCATTCATTCATTCATTCATTCATTCATTCATTCATTCATTCATTCATTCATTCATTCATTCATTATAGAGGTTTGTATAGCGCTCCTCAAAGGCTATATATAAACATATATATATATATATATATATATATACAGTACTATTATATAAACACATACAATGGTAAAATTGCATGTACCAATATATATTAATATATAGCTATGTGCAAGTGCACTTATATATATATAGGCCTAATATACGCCTAATGCAAGTCGACTGTTGTGTCAAAGGCTCGTGCTTTGCTTTCATTTGTGCCGCACTTTGGTATCAGCTCTCTCCATTAACACATTTCTCGCTATTAACTGGCACCCGAAGTCCGAAGCAATTTCGCGACATGTCTCACAACCACTTTCTCTTCTCTGGGTCTTTTGCACTGCATGGTGGGGGTAGGTGTGCGCTGTGAACGGCGTTTAATTAAATTTATACAATACAATGTCAGATCGTATATAGAAAGTAGGTCAATACAACGCAATATATAAGTATATATATATATTGGTGTCATTACTGTCTATATATATATATATTTATTATATATATATATTATATATATATATTATATATATGTATGTGTACACACACAAATTTATTCAGGAATTCAAGGAGAAATGTTTATTTTATAAATGGACCAATTCTGAAGGAATTCAGCAGTTTGTTTATTTCTCTTCGTGTTTGTCCGTGTCGATACATTTCTGGATCTGTGTGTGTTTGTGTATTTGTGCGTGTATGTGTGTGTAGCTGTGTGGGTGCGTGGGTGTGTATGTGTATGTGTGTGGGTGCGTGTGGGTGCGGGTGCGTGGGTGTGTGTGTGTGTGTGTGTGTGTGTGTGTGTGTGTGTGTGTGGGTGTGTGTGGGTGTGCGTGGGTGTGCGTGTGGGTGCGGGTACGTGCGTTGGTGTGGGTGTGTATGTGGGTGTGTTTGTGGCTGTGTGGCTGCGGGTGCGGGTGGGGGTTGGTTAGTTCCGCTGTGATTTGTGGACACTGCTGTTGGATCTTTCTCATTTCGCGGAATTCGTCTACGGATGCTGTGTTCCAAAGTAGCCGGTCGCCACTAAACCCGACACTTAACGCGCCCCACTGGAAGAGAGGGCGCGGGGGCCTTAGCGCCGCCCAATCCTCTCCCTGCGCGGACCTTCCCATGGCCGTTGTATGGTGGGACGGTTGCTCTTGCCGCAATACATACACAAGGGATGGAGGACAGTCGTTGAGTGAGTGGAAGAGTAGGAAGAAGAGGGGACTGGGAAGATGAGGTGGGGGAGGAAACAAGGGGGCGTGAAAGAGAAGAGGAAGGAGAAGCGGAAGGAGAAGAAGGAGGGGAGAAACAGAAGAAAGCGGAGAAGGAGGAGAAGTGGGTGGAAGAGAAATGTAAGAAGAAGAATGAGGAGAAGAAGTGAGAGAAGTAGGGGAGAAGGAGGAGAAGAGGGAGAAGGACAAGGAGGATAAGGAAGGGAGAAATAGAAGGCGAAGGCGGAGAAGGAAGAGAAGGATGAGAAGGGGGATAATTGGGAGCAAGAGAAGTGTAGTAAGAAGAATGAGGAGAAGAAGTGGGAGAAGGAGAAGGAGGAAAATAAGATAAAGAGGAGGAGGAAGAGTAGAAACTGAAATACATTGAGGTCAAGGTGAAATATAAGGATAAAAACAGAGAAGTGAATAAGGGATATGGAAAAGAATTGGAAGAGGTGGGAGCAGAGGTGGCAGAGAAGAGAGGGAGGAATATTAAAGGTCATGAAAGAGGATAAGTGGAAGGGGGAGAAGAAGAAGAAGAACAGGAGGAGAGGAGGATGAGGTCGAGGAAGAGGCGGAGGAGGAGAAGGAGAAGGAAAAAGAAGAGGAGAAGGAAAAGAGGAAGCGACTGAGAAAGAGGTCAAGAAGGAATATAAGGATGAAAAATGTGAGGAGTGAATGAGGGGAAGATGGAGGAAAAAGAAGGAGAAGGAGGTGGAAGAGGAGGAAAGAAGAGCAGGAAGAATTAAGGAGTGGAAAGACAAGAGTAGGATGGAAAAGCAGGAGAAGGAAGAGGGGTAGGAAATGGAGAGGATGATGGGAAGGCAGGGTGGAGAGTGGAATGAGGAAAACATGGTGTGCATTTGATGCGATATGGACGGGAATTGCTATAATATACACTCCATGGATCAGGAGACTACATGTAAATCAACCACATTGCTCCGCATTATATATATATACATATATATATATCGTACTTTACGTAAATACATATATTTAATACATATTGCCAACACTGTGTTGTGCATGTATATTGCATATATATACAGGGTGGGCCAAAAAAAGTGAGAACATCGCGTAAAAATTAATATAAATGCATCAATATTTGCTTAACTGTATCCAAAATAGCTTAAATTGTTTACTCATTTACTTACTTACCTATTTAGCTATATGATGACTTAATTTCGACATATTGTTAAGCAAGATTTACAACTCAAAATGTACAAGCGTGTGATTGGGCAGAAGCTCAATGAAATGTCAAATTGAAACGCTTGCTACGCAGTCGGCAGCTACTTGAGCGGTCTCCTAATGGGAGAAGTGTACAAAGCAACTGGTTTACAGACGAAAAAGACATTCACCGTTGCCACTCCAGTTAATTCTCAAAATGACCGTGTTTATTCCATTGAAACAAAAAATGCAAGTTCAAAAAAGTCGACTCATACGAGAGCGTCCATTTCAGCCGCGGTATCATGGTATCAGTTGGTGCGTCTCGAATGGGGAAACTAATATTGTGTTGGTTCAACCAGGCGCCAAAGTAAACAGTGAATACTATTGTGAACATGTTCTGAGACAAGATTTGCTGCTTGTAATTCAAGAGACAAGTGGTCGCCATAACTGGACATGACAACAAGACGGAGCTCCATCTCACACAGCCAGAAATACAATCAACTTTCTTCGTCAAGAGAATGTTAACTTCATCGAGCCTGACATGACATTTTGTGGCCACTGAACAGTCCTGATTTAAACTCAGTAGATTATGCCATGTGGGGTGCTTTGCAAGAAAAAGTCTACCTTCAGCGAAAATTTACCACAGTTGAGCAGCTCAAGTTGGCAATAATCGAAGAATGGAGAAATCTGGGACAGCGCTTTATTGACAGTAGGCTTAGTATAATCGAGTGGCGTCGACGCTTAAAAAAACTCGTTGAGAAGCAAGGAGGACACATTGAACATGATTTCTGATTAGCTAAATACTTGACAAACAAAAATACATGAAACAAATATAATTAACTGAATTATATTTGTAAATAACTCGTATGCTACAAGATGTTCTCACTTTTTTTGGCCCACCCTGTATATATATATCGTATATATACAGTATAGTCTTAATACATTGTGTAATATAAATAAATACCAACATTCTTTAGTGTGTATATACAGGGTGCGCCAAAAAAGTAATCCCCTACGGTTTTCAGCCCATATCTTGGCCAAACATACGAATTTTTAAATGAAACTTTACAGTCTTAAAGGCAATTCATATTTACGCACAATGGTCACATTTCAACAAAATATTTCAAACAGAACAAAAGTTATATCACTTTTAGTGAGGCTACCCACCGTTTTTTGACGATTCAAAAACGCGACGCAACAAAAAGTAGCAAAAAACCAATTTAATTATTCTGGCCAATATCTTGGCCGGAAGTAAGAATTTCGAGATGAAATTTTACAGGCTTAAAGAAAATGCATATCTACACATGATGGCCAGATTTCAGCAAAATATTTCAAACAGAATAAAAGTTATGGCACTTTTGAGGAGGCCACCCACCGTTTTTTGACGACTCAAAGACGTAACACAGCAAAAAGGAGCAGAACTACGATTTTATTAAGTCTCATCTCAAATAATTGTTATCAAATAGGCTTTGATAATGCCAGATGATCATTATTATTACTATTTAAAAAAGAAACAGGGTGCCAGCGTAGCTGCGCGTCACTGAGAAGTCACTTAGCAGGATGACAATCAAATTGGTAAATAAGGAATCTGTCATATTAATCAACAGGTCCATCAAGAACTTTGCAAAGAGACTCAAAAGAAGTTTTGGCACTGGTGGTGGGCACATTAAACACAAGTTGTGAATCACTATAAAGTTCAGTTCCAAACAGTTATTTTAGATATGACTTGATAAAATCACGTTTTTGTTACTTTTTGTTGCGTTACGTTTTTTAATCGTCAAAAACGGTGGGTGACCTCACTAAAAGCGGTATAACTTTTGTTGTGCATGAAATATTTTGATGAAATCTGGCGATCATGTGTAAATATGAATTGTCTTTAAACCTGTAAAGATTCATTTTGAAATTCCTGCTTCTGGCCATGATATTAGCAAAAAACCCGTAAAAGATTTGAGTTTCGTTTTTGAATCGTAAAAAACCGGTGGATGGCCTCACTAGAAGTGATATAACTTTTGCTCTGTTTCGCATATGGCGATGAAATTTGGCTATTGTACGTAGATATGAATTGCCTTCAAGCCCCTAACACTGGATTTGAAAAATTCCTATTTTTAGCCAAGATATTGAAAACAATCCGTAGGGGATTACTTTTTTTGGCGCACCCTGTATATACATGTGTGTACACGAGTGCATTATGTCGGTCTATATACATACATTAATATGTAGATATGCAGGATGGGCCAGCATAATTAAGTAGACCTAATCTCCTTAGGTTTTGCCAATATCTTGGCCACAAATAAGAATTTTCAAGTCAAGTTTTACCGGCTTAAAGGTAATTCAGATCTGAGTGTTTCTACAATAAGTTGTCACTGTGCTGTCCGCGGTATTTAAAACAGGACCGGATTAACAAATGTGGGTGACCTGTTCAGGAAAATTGTGGGGCCCACCCTTACAGAAGGACGATATAATGGCACACAAAACGTTGTACAGGTCTATTCAACGAATCAACATTTCGTCTAATAATTAATAATTATTATTATTAATTCATTACTTCTATTTTTTTACAATATCAACATTGCTTTTAGTATTCCATGGTCTAGTGTTAAAGTATAGGCTACATCTTTTACGGCTTAAGAATAATTATTATTAGACCCTAAAGTGATTCATGGTCAGACATTTTTTCTAACCATGGGACACGCATAATTGCATATCCAGTGCGCTGGTACAAGCAGACAGCGCAGAAGCGATTTTATGTTCCAAAAAAATACTTGGCAGAGAAAATTTCTGGAAATCTTGCGGCAGCACAACGACCATGACAGGGCAAAGGTTTTTTTGCCAGGGCATTTTTTCTGGCGTAGCACCGCCACTTATTACGAACTAACATATTATTTCTGCTCTTTCGCTAACGGTAGAGCGTAGACCCTGGTTCAAGTTTCATCCTAGCAATGTGAGCTTTTCACCCCCGGCTTCTGTCTCTCTGCATGGATCGCCTTTCACTGCCCTCAGCTACCCGTGTAGACTTCCTTGCCACTTTTTCGCGTATACGCTACGGTCACCAGGCAGCGAAGAGCATTCGTGGTAGTGGCCGGGTCTTCTATCTGGAATTAGCTAATAGCTATAGCCTCCCTGTGGGTCTCCTCTCGCTTCCCCATGACTCTATACAGGTTCTTTCTTTCGTTTTTCTTAATTAAGGCCTTCTCTTTTTTTACCAGGCCTGGATTGTGAACGCCTCTGAGTAGAATCCTTTTATGCGATTGATTGTTTGAACATGCCTTTATCCGGCCATGTGTGTCGGTGTGTATAATATGTGTCGGGTGTGTATGTATGTGTGCGCGCGTGGGTGTATATGCTTGTGTGTATGTGCGCGCGTGCGTGTGTATGTCGGCGTGTATGTGTCGGTGTGTATATGTGTCGGGTGTGTATGTATGTGTGCGCGCGTGGGTGTATATGCTTGTGTGTATGTGCGCGCGTGCGTGTGTATGTCGGCGTGCATGTGTCGATATGTACATGTATGTGTGTTGGTGTGTGCGTGGGGTGTGCGTGGGTGGGTGTATGTAGGTGTGTGCGTGTGTATGTTGGTGTGCGCGTGGGTGTGTGCGTGCGTGTGTGCGCCATTATTGTTTTTAATAAAGAAACCTTAAGCAACGACTTGTACACGATTGAATGACTTGTTGACGAGAGTCATGAAGCAGTCATAATGACGCACGTCATAACGCCAGCAGTCATGTCGTCAATGACAGCATGACGTCTGTGGCATCAGGCGTCATATCAGATTAAACTCTCAGTCTGCACGGCTTTGTCTGTCTGTCTGTCTGTCTGTCTGTCTGCATGTAAGTCTGTCAATACATATACACAGACAGACAATCAGACAGACAGACACACACTCGTATGTCTGTACGTACGTATGTACTATGTATGCATAATTGCGTATGTCTGTCTATTTCTGTCTGTCTTTCTGTCCGTCTGCTTGCTCTTCGGAGTCTTTGTATTCCAGCCCGTCTGTCAATTGCCTGTCCCTCGTGTGCATGCAAATCGTACAGGCTGCACTAAGTCTATAGACTAAGTCTTGTTGAAGGATATTTTGTGGCTTCGACTTCTCGAAATAAGCTTATATTTCAGATATAATTCTAAAGCTTTTTCTGTGTAACTTACGTTCTCTCCACACTATACCGCTGTCTCTGCCTGCTTGACCGTCTCCTTGTCGGTGTGCCTCTGTGTGTAGGCTTGTCTGTTACAGTCTGTTCATCCATCCATCCATCCATCCTCCATCCTCCGTCTGTTTGTCGTGATATTATTAGTCGTGGGTTGAACAATGAACATAATGGTTGATTGTATTTCTGATTGCATTAGACATCTGTGCTCATAATTTTATCGACTAATAAGAAAGGCAATCCTTAGGCAATCCATAGGCAATCCCTTTGACAGCGTGTAATGTAACACGATTACGATGCAAGCACAGAAATATCAAGTGCCAGAAGATGAGAGGAACTCGATCTCAAAGAGTTGTACTGTTTCAAGATCATCGTGTTCTCTAGGTCTCTGTCTCTGTATCTCTGTCTGTCTCTGTCCCTGTCTCTGTATCTCTGTCTATCTGTCTCTATCTGTCTCTGTCCCTGTCTCTGTTTCTGTCTCTGTCTCTCTGTCTCTATCTGTCTCTGTCTGTCTCTGTCTGACTCTCTATCTCTCAATCTCTCTGTCTGTCTGTCTCTCTGTCTCTGTGTGTGTCTGTGTCTCTGTTTCTGTCTCTATCTCTGTCTTTGTATCTCTCTGTCTGTCTCTGTCGTCTCTGTCTCTGGTTCTCTCACTCACTCACTCACTCACTCACTCACTCACTCACTCTCTCTCTCTCTCTCTCTCTCTCTTTCTCTCTCTCTCTCTCTCTCTCTCTCTCTCTCTGCCTGTCTGTTTGTCTCTCTCCACGGAAGGAGGGGGTCGCCAAACACGACGCCCTAAGCAAGTCATGCGCGATTCGCTCTAACGTTGCGTAGAAATTCGTGTTTTTCGCTTCCTATGTTCTTAGTCGATTGCCTTCACGTACGCAGGCAGACAGACAGACAGACAGACAAACAGACAGGCAGGCAGACAGACAGACAGGCAGAGAGACAGGCAGGCAGACTGACTCACTGACTGACTGAATGGCGGAGATTTATGTAGAGTCCGTTCAAAGTTACTACGCAGGTGCGCTCCCGACCAAGCCTCGGCTGAAAATGACGTTTTTTATGTTGCATAAACACGCATCTGTGTAAATCGTATGCGCATAAGGCGTACTGTTAAAACTGTCCATCTATCTGTTTGGCTGTCTGTGTGTCTGTCTGTGTGTCTGTCTGTCTGTCTGTCTGTCTGTCTGTCTGTCTGTCTGTCTGATTGTCTGTCTGTGTATCTGACTGCGTGTTCTGTCTCTGTGTCTGTGTGTCTATCCGTCGGGCTCTGTTTGAACCCCAATCTGGACTTGTGCCTGGAACTGGAACACGGTTCATGCATGACCTGCTAGTTAGTGTGCTCTCCTTGTGACTCCGAGAGAGCTATATAGTCTATAGACCTAGTTCCAGCGGATCCAACCTCCCCAATAGCTTGAAAATGGTTACTGCTTAAAAGAAGTAACTTCCTCGTGACTTCCCGAAAATAATATAATATTCGCAGCCGGACAATTCGGAGTGGCCAAGAATCATTCTCATCAATCCAACTTATATTGAAGCTGCAAATTATTATGCTTCCATAAATCCAATTTCTATTGAAACAAGAATAATTTTCATCAATCCAACTTCTATTGAAGCAAGAATAATTTTCATCAATCCAACTTCCACTGAAGAAAGAATAATTTTCATCAATGCAACTTCAATTTGAGCAACGATAGTTTCATCAATGCAACTTCTGTTTAAGCAACAATATTTTCATCAATGCAACTTCTGTTTAAGCAACAATATTTTCATCAATGCAACTTCTGTTTAAGCAACAATATTTTCATAAACCCAACTTCTGTTTGAGCAACAATATTTTCATAAACCCAACTTCTGTTTAAGCAACAATATTTTCATAAACCCAACTTCTGTTTAAGCAACAATATTTTCAAAAACCCAACTTCTGTTTAAGCAACAATATTTTCATAAACCCAACTTCTGTTTACGCAACAATATTTTCATAAACCCAATTTCTGTTTACGCAACAATATTTTCATAAACCCAACTTCTGTTTAAGCAACAATATTTTCACAAACCCAGCTTCTGTTTAAGCAACAATATTTTCACAAACCCAGCTTCTGTTTAAGCAACAATATTTTCATAAACCCAACTTCTGTTTAAGCAACAATATTTTCGTAAACCCAGCTTCTGTTTAAGCAACAATATTTTCAAAAACCCAACTTCTGTTTAAGCAACAATATTTTCATAAACCCAACTTCTGTTTACGCAACAATATTTTCATAAACCCAACTTCTGTTTACGCAACAATATTTTCATAAACCCAACTTGTGTTTAAGCAACAATATTTTCACAAACCCAGCTTCTGTTTAAGCAACAATATTTTCACAAACCCAGCTTCTGTTTAAGCAACAATATTTTCATAAACCCAACTTCTGTTTAAGCAACAATATTTTCGTAAACCCAGCTTCTGTTTAAGCAACAATATTTTCACAAACCCAACTTCTGTTTAAGCAACAATATTTTCATAAACCCAACTTCTGTTTAATTATAAGCAAGAATAAAATTATCAGTTGCTCTACATGTATATCTTAAAACGGTTACCCTGCCATATCCCCGAACCGCTGACTCTGCAAGTCTTAATCCAGCCCCGCTGAGTCTTGTTCTCAGCCTATAGGCACTCTTAGTACTATGTTGAGTTCTTCTTCCACGAACAGTCTAAGACACTCTTTGTGCACGTGGTCTGTAATGCAACATGTTAGCAGTGGGCTCCATCCTTTATTCTTGTACTGATCTGCGACATGACTTTGTTCCATAGGTTCCAACCATTCCATGTATATATTCGAGCGTATTGGAGGAGTTACCGGCATGGTGAGAATTACCTGCATGGGGTTTAGGGTTCAATCCCCAATAGCCTTTCTTATAGGACCCACTGCAAAGTCCTCTTTTAAATACACGTTTCAAATCAACCAATCTGACTCCAGCTATTTCTGTACATTTCTAATGCTGCTGTTTCGCGTGATCAAAACTCTCATCCGAGATGTCAATGACATCACATATCACTGCAGTCGTTCGAACCAGCTTCGGAATACTGAGACAGCTGAGATCTGTGTCTCGGTCACTCACACAGGAAGTGACACGCCACCTGATACAAAGTTTAATTTTGGGCCGAATCGATTACTGCAATGTCGCCTATGCTGGCTTGCCACAGTGCAGTATCATTCGGCTTCAGGCGGTCATCAATGCCGCTGCTCGTCTGGTCCTGCGATTGAAAAAATTCGACCACATTTCTAGCGCGATTCGAGACCAGCTTCAGTGGCTTGGCATAG
This sequence comes from Lumbricus terrestris, assembly GCA_949752735.1. Lineage (NCBI taxonomy): Eukaryota > Metazoa > Annelida > Clitellata > Crassiclitellata > Lumbricidae > Lumbricus > Lumbricus terrestris. The sequence goes on from OX457044.1 coordinate 52,361,170, forward strand.
GTGACCGCATCAATTTCAAATTTTGTATCCTAATGTACAAATGCCTCAACAACTGCGCACCAGCCTACCTCGCGGACAACATCAAACCGCTAGCAGACGATCCAAGGAGGTCCCGGCTGCGATCGTCCAAGACCGCCGACGTGTTCATTCCTGCGACGAAAACAAAAATGGGCGATCGCGCCTTTCGCGTCGCAGGCAGGCCCACGCGCCTGGAACAGTCTTCCATCAACCATCCAGGATATCAAAACTGTATCAACTTTTAAAAAACAATTGAAGCTACACTTGCTCTCGAGCTCATGACATTTACTCTGACAGTTGACATTATGCGTCTAAAGCATCCTAGAAGTAGCTTGCTACTGACGATGCTATACAAATTGTCTGAATTACAATTACAATTACAATCCGAAGTTATAGTTAATTATTTACGAACATCTAAAAATATAAGAATAATTATTCCGTATATATATACTGAACCCAATTACATTGGAACCCCGTGCACTCCCAATAAAAACACTTCCGAATTTTTTCCAGGCAATATAATTTTATTCATCTGTATCCGTGCTTCTATTTCGAAAACGTCTGGAGACCATTATATTCAGTTCGTTGCGATCTTGTATATATATATATATATATATATATATATATATATATATATATATATACAGGCAGCACTCTGATCAGTTTCTTGAAGAAGCGACAAAAAGGCGCTATATAATTGTTCCCTTGCAGACTCTTGTCACAAAAATTCGCGTAGTCTATATATATATATATGTATATATATATACTAAATATAGACTATAATGGCTTTCACCGCAATTTTCCAGCTCATAACTCTATAACTGCCGTCGTTAATATAACACACCATTCGTTCTGTTGTATATAATATATATATATATATAATTTTATATATATACATATATATTAGATAATTTTATATATATTATATATATATACGTTTATAGCAGGATGACTGGTGTGTTATTTTAACGACGGTCATTACGGAGTTATTATGAGCTGGAAAATGGCGCTGAACGCCATGCATGCGACGAACAAGAAGCGACACAAAAATCGCGACCATAATAATAATTATTATCGGACGAGGAACGAACCCAATCTTTGGGTAGAGGTCATCGTACGGACATTGTCCATCGGGGCGGAAGAAAAGCAGAGTGAGACCACCCACCCATCCCTCCCCCCCCTTTAGTGATTTACAGCATGCCTCTCTCATCAACCCTACTTGCATGGAGAGAGTGATGGCAATGGGAAAGGAGGGATCATGACAGTGATGTTGGAGGGGTGGGTGGGTGCGACTTCAGTCATCATAGATGTCTTATAGTTGGTGTTATTACCACTTTTTACCACTATAATACACCGTTATGTCCAACATTCGGCGGCCGCCACATACCTACTTACGGAAATTACCATAATTTCATCCGCCAAAGCTCGTCCGTACACCACGCGGCGGTAACGTCATCAGGTCCGCAATATGATTTCAGACAAAATGTCATTACGCAATCACGTGACTTCCGGAAAAGCAGCCGCCGTGCACAGTCGCGTGACTATAAGAGCGCCACTTTTATTATAGCCCGACAGTCACTCAATAAAAAGTTTTTCATCCAGAAGCGATCGAGGTTTCCATGACAACGGAAAACACCAAAGAGGGGGTGGTAAGAAGGTTTCGTCGCTGCAGGAGGGGCATTCAAATCGGGGATTTATTTCCCTCTGCATGGTCGATGTATCTCCACTCTCATTTGGCCCCTACCAATGAGAGGGTATCCCGTTGCCATGCAGGCTGGTCTGGTCTCCCTAGCAACCAACACGCCCACGTGACTGACGATCGGCTGACGTGTCGTCGTCTGCTGCCGTCGTTCGCGCGCTTTAATTGGCGGGAAAAAGAGAGAGATCGACGTAAATCAGTTTTGCGCTCGAATAACAGAACGCGTCTTGACGGGAATTCCTTCCGGTCACGTGATTCCAGTCTCGCGGTGGATTTCGGGACGGATGAAATATAGGTCACGTGGCTCGCGCGGGAATAAAAGCAGACGACGGAGATATGACGCTTTCATTCGTGGCGGCAAATCGCCGTGGAATTGAAACAAATAAGTTAAGATAGACAGAGAGAGAGAAAAAGAAAGAGAGAGAGAGACAGACAGACAGACAGACACAGACAGAGTGTGTGTGTGTGTGTGTGTGTGTGTGTGTGAGAGAGAGAGAGAGAGAGAGAGAGAGAGAGAGAGAGAGAGAGGCAGAGACAGAGACAGAGACAGAGACATAGCAAGACGAAGTCAGACAAGCAGCAATGTCATCTAGACAAACGTCAAAATATATCTAGAGATGCGGAGAGAGTGAGAACGAACTAAAGAAAGAAAGAAAGAAAGAAAGGAGATAGACAGACAGACAGACAGACAGACAGACAGACAGACAGACAGACAGACAGATCTTACCCCTCCTTATTTTATCCCATCTTCTATAGAATCTAATCTGCATGTAACCATTGGTCAGATTCCAATGAAGGATCTAAAGAACTGAGCAGATGGAAAACAGAACAAAACATGGAAAAACTGGTCGGAAACCACCAGTGATGACAGACAGACAAACAGACAGACAGACAGGCAGGCAGGCAGACAGACAGAGACAGTTAGATAGATAGATAGATAGATAGATAGATAGATAGATAGATAGATAGATAGATAGATAGATAGATAGATAGATAGATAGATAGATAGATAGATAGATAGATAGATAGATAGATAGATAGATAGATAGATAGATAGATAGATAGATAGATAGACAGACAGACAGAGAATGAAACAAAGACAAAAGAAAAAGAGAGGGAGACGGAGACAGAGACAAAGACGGAAACACAGACAAAGACAAAGACAGAGGCAGAGACAGAGACAGAGGCAGAGGCAGAGACAGAGACAGAGACAGAGTGACGCCACCGAATTGCTGTTTATTTCGACGAGAATATTACAGGAAGGATAATAAATGACGTCAGGGCCAACATCGCAATCATGACGTAAACAATTCTCTTCGCAAAATGACGTATCTTCCTCGGTGCTGTCTTCTATCATTATAACTGGCGTCGCCTAGCAGCCATTTCTATGACAACAGCGTCCCTTGCGTGACGGATTGACGTTGGGCGGGGTCTAAGGCCAGCAAAGGCGGAGCTATATAAAGATGATTGACAGGCGAATGAGCAGCTTCCGTGTAAGATGGCAATTTGTCAACCTGACGTTTTTCAGAATGCGGTTAATTACTATGCCTCTGCCGCTTTCTGGTGGTGCTAGTCTCGAGAAGCATGGAGAAGGGAGGGTAACGTCAGCTGCAGCTCTGACAGCCATAAGACATCACTAAACGCTGGCGGCTGTGATAGGTCAACTGCCATATGCTTGTGATTTTATTTTTATTTCTCCATTTCTATAGCGCCCCTTCAAGCTATCTATTCAGTCAGAGGAGCTTCCGACTACAGCGCGGACACTGCATCGGGGTTTGACGCCGAAGCGCATGAGCAATTGCGAGTGATGGACTTGCTGAAGGTCCCTACATGGCGGCTTGAGGTGGATTCGAACCTGAAACCCTCCGGCATAGAGCATGTCCGCTACACCACCACGCCACACGACGAAACAAAGATTTTCGTGTGCGCCATACATTAAAAACATTTACGAACCTTTTCAAAGCGCATCAAATAAAGATAAGAAAGCGCAAATAATCCTGAATTTCTTGTCATGGCTTTGCCTACATACATGTCTTACTCTCTTTGGAATGGTCCTTCACTATCAGTCCGATCTCTCTCTCGTCATCTTTCCACATCTGTCGCTCCACTCAAATCCTACGTCTTCTCTCCGAGTCAATCGCACTGCCGAAAGAATTCTGAAAAGCTTGCTAAGAAAATTGCTTTAGAGATGGTCATATACAATACAATACAAATTATAATGCAATACAATGCAAATACAATGCAATACAATGCAAATGCAAATGCAATGCAATACAATACAATACAATTGAATTTGGTGCCTTTCCACGACCTCTCTATAGAGATATGGCCAACTGACAAATTTAAGTGAAATTTCATTTGAATAATAGAGAAGCAACTCGAAGTCGAAGATTGGGTAAAAAATGTCGTCTCGGATTATTGCCTCTGGGGAACATTCAGCGGACCAGGCCCAACGTTTGAGATGTAGATATTATTCATGCGTCGCTGTCTCTCATCCCTTCACTAACCTTAATCGTGTGTATCCCTCTGCAGAGTTTCTTTTCCTCCGTTCTCTGCTCCTCGCATCTATACATCATGCATGGAATGCCGGTTCATTCATTATGCAAACGGCGCAATTGCATACTTAGTTAGTACTTATACTTCTTCCCCACATCGGGTATTCCATCTCCTCCTCCTCCTCCACTTCCACGTCCACCTCCATCTCCTCCTCCTCCACCTCCTTCTCCTCCTCCTTCTTCTTCTCCTCCTCCTTCTTCTTCTCCTCCTCCCTCTCCTTCTCCTCCTCCTCCTCCTTCTTCTTCTCCTCCTCCCTCTCCTTCTCCTCCTCCTCCTCCTCCTTCTTCTTCTCCTCCTCCCTCTCCTTCTCCTCCTCCTCCTCCTTCTCCTTCTCCTTCTCCTTCTCCTCCTCCTCCTTCTCCTTCTCCTTCTCCTCCTCCTCCTTCTCCTTCTCCATCTCCTCCTCATCCTCCTCCTCCTTCTCCTCCACCTCCACCTCCACCTCCTCTTCCTCCTCTCGTCTCTGTCCATCGCCAGCTGTTCCGTCTGTTCGGATGAATTCTCCAGGCATCCATGCAAGTCATCGCAGGTGGTTTCCGACCAGTTTTCCACGTTTCGTTCTGTTTTCCATCTGCTCAGTTCTTTCGCCATTTCTTTGGAATCTGACCAATGGTTATACATGCAGGTTAGATTCTATAGAAGATGGGATAAAATAAGATGGAATAAGATTAGAGAGACAAGGCAAGATAAGATAAGATATAAGGTAAGATGAGATGAGATAAGATAAGATAAGATAAGACAGGATAGGATAGGATAGGATAAGATATGATATGATACGATAGGATAGGATAGGATAGGATAGGATATGATAGGATATGATAGGATAGGATAGGATAGGATAGGATAGGATAGGATAGGATAGGATAGGATAGGATAGGATAGGATAGAAAAGGATAAGATAAGATAAGATTGGAATTGGACTAATTTATAATTATGAAGAGTATATTAGATTCGACTATCGCTCATTTATTACACACTCTTGTTACATGTTTAACGACACTGCCATATCAAAGATGATTAGTGTCGCCGTCCTCCTTTATCCAGACTTGGGACTGGCACTGACAGAATGCAACCAGTGACGGAGTTGCTCACACTCCTTTCGTGACCACCCATAATAAGCGTAGTCTACATCTAAGGCATGACAATAGGCACGGTTGCGCATGAGGGTTTACAATGTATACACGCGTTTATACAACGTGCACGTACTCACCTAAAAAATTTGCATCGTCTACTTAGTAAAAGGACGGTATAGCCTACGCGGGTAGATAGCGTATAGCCTAATTCAGTGGTTCTCAAAGTGGTGGTCCGCGGACCGGCGCCGGTCCGCGGAGACCTGATCACCGGTCCGTGAAGAAATCTGAGAGTAAAAATAAATTATAAATATTAAATTGATACATGTTTCAAACTATGAAATTATTTGAATTATTGTTCAAAATTTATTCAAACTTCTTTTTCGAATTCAAAAAATACATTACCAGTGCCTTATTTTAACTTGCCAACTGGCTTTTAAAACAATTTGCATTAAAAAAATTAATTATCTACGTCTATTACTGCAGTCAGTTTTGTTTGATTTCTATTGATTCTTTGGTGTGCGATAGTCAAGTAAACGCTGATCATTGTGATCAGTCATTAAGTTTTTTCTTACTGGATCTAGGTCTTTTAATTTTAAAACATGGTATAAAATTATAGATACAAACAAATGTGTTTTTGTGATTTAAAAAATTTGCAAAATATAAACAAGCCTGTCTGGGCATTTAAAATAAATTAAAATTAAAGAAAATTGCTAGAGCGTGGCCGCTCAGACACTCTGGTTGTATAAAATGATAGTTCTGAACTGGTTTCCTATGCGAACTTCCAAGCTAAAAAGGAATCGACCATTCACACAAAAATATGATCGACTATATTTAAAATGTGGTGATATTCTCATTTCTGTGTTTTATTTCGGGCAGGTGTTTCCATCATTAGCGTAAAATCTTAGTAATGTGTCGTTATCTATTTTTGCAGATCCTCTTATAGGGTAATATTAACAAACTTCCATTCTTGTTTGAAACTTTGGGTTCATATTTTTAAACTGCAATTAAATGACAATTAAACTGAGAAATAACATAAATGCTATTAGGAATATGCTATAAATAATTAAACAAATCCCTAATTACGAATAACCCTGTAATAGTCTTTTTTTATAATAGTCCTACTGTTGGTTTTTGTTTGCGCATGCCATCAAAGTTAGTGGTCCGCGAGGTTCCAACAAAAATTATTGCCGGTCCGTGGCCTGCGGAAGTTTGAGAACCACTGGCCTAATTTACCTCACGAAAAAAATGAGAAATCAAATTACGAGCAGAAAAAAGTCGATGATCGCGATTATATACTGCAGTGATAAAACCAGCAAAAATGACAAATTCGGTGTTTCTTTCGTAGGCCTATTATACCACGGCATGCGTATTATGTATAGCCTACGGTCCAAAAAGGTTAAAGATAAAAGAAACAGGTGATGACTAAAAGCAAAAAAAGGTCGTAAGAAAATTCGATGACAACCAATTTTTTCGACCGCAGCGTGTTTACTCGCCTAAAATTTTACCAGTATACTACCATGATGACAAGCCTATTATAGCCCTATGCACACACACACACAAAAAACATATTAGGCCTATACACAGATAGACAGACATACAGGCACAGAGGCTGATACCTAGACAAACACCCAGGCACACAAACAGATAGATGCGCAGAGCGAGACACGAAAAGGCGCACAAAGGCAAGGATGGATTGAGACAGACAGACAGACTAAAAGCAAAGACAGACAGAGTCAGAGACACAGAGAGATATAGAGACAGAGGCAGATACAGAGACAGACAGACAGAGACAGATAAAGAGAGAGACAGAGGCAGGGACAGAGACAGACAGACAGAGACAGATAAAGAGAGAGACAGAGACAAAGAGACAAAGAGACAAAGAGAGAGAGAGAGAGAGAGAGAAAGAAAGAAAGAAAGAAAGAAAGAGAGAGACAGAGACAGAGAGAGAGAGAGACAGAGAGAGAGAGAGACAGATAAAGAGAGAGACAGAGGCAGGGACAGAGACAGACAGACAGAGACAGATAGAGAGAGAGAGACAGAGACAAAGAGAGAGAGAGCATTGTCGCATTCGGATCGTACATTAAACGTTCGGCGCATGTCTGTGACATTATCTCCTATGCTCGACCGCATTAATTGCATCTCATATCATTGATGAGAAACTGGAATTGGAGAATTGACCCCCACCCACCCCCACTAATAAGCCAAATCTACCCAAGACACGTAGCCTACAGAAGCGAACTCCCTCTTTTCCTCCCTTCCTCTCTTCCTCTTTCCATCTGTATCCGTCTGTCTGTGCATGAGTCTTTCTGTCTGTTTCTGTTTCCGTCTCTGTCTGTCATTTTAAATCTAAGTCTGTCTGTCTGTGTCTGTGTCTGTGCCTCTGTCACTGTCTGTCTTTCTGTCTGTCTGTCTGCCTCTCTCTCTCTCTCTCTCTCTCTCTCTCTCTCTCTCTCTCTCTCTCTCTCTCACGCCGCTCGTCTTGTATACATAATAAACACGAGGAGTGGCCTAAATATTTTTCCATTATATGTCTTTAGCCTAAATATTTAGGCCATTATGTCTTTAGCCTAAATATTTAGGCCATTATGTCTTTAGCCTAAATATTTAGGTCATTATATGTTTTAGCAGTTCAGCCAATTCTTCTAAAAATAATATAGACATGTTCTGTGATCAATATGTCTATAAATAAATCTACATGTATAGATGCGCAAATAATCAACAAATACACAATCACTGTATATGTCCGTCCGCCCGTCAATCCGTCAATCCGTCCGTCTGTCTGTCCGTCTGTTGTTTGTCCGTCTGTCTGTCCGTCAGTCTGTCTGTCTGTCCGTGTGTTTGTCTGTCTGTCTGTCGGTCTGTCTGTCTGTCGGTCTGTCGGTCTGTCCGTCCGTCTGTCTGTCTGTCTGTCTGTCTGTCTGTCTGTCTGTCTGTCTGTCTGTCTGTCTGTCTGTCTGTCTGTCTGTCTGTCTGTCTGTCTGTACATCAATGCAATCGACTGCGAATGCAGAAGACGACAAAACGCGAATTTGCACGCAACGTCAGAGCCGACCTCGTGACAAATGACGTTCGAATTAGACACGCAGCGAGCGAGACAGTCACAGAGACGGACAGAGAGGGACTTGTAGGCATACGCAGAGGCATGCGAGGTGAGACAGAGGCGGAGAGAGAGGGACGAACAGCGCCAATGCAGACGCGAGACAAAACGAATAGGTCGTTGCTTTTTACGTCGATGCGTGGCGTGTCTTGTGGGTACAAATAACCCATGGGGGGAGGAAGGGGGAGGGTAGATGGGTTGAAGGGTGGAGGGGTAGACGTGTAGATGGCTGGAGAGGTAGAGAGGCAGGGACGATGGTAATAATAATAGCGGAGGAGAGGGAGAAAAATGGTGGTGAAGAGGATAGAAGGAAAAGAAGAGGACGACGAGGAGGTGGAGGAGGTGAAAGGGGGAGAAGACAGGGGAAGGGAACGAGGATGCAGAGCGGGAAGTAAATTTAGCGAAAGAGAACAAGAGGAGGATTAAGCGGGAGAGGGAAAAAGAAAGGAGGAAGGGAAGGAGAAGTAGGATGGAGAGGATGAAGAGAAGGAGGAGGAAGAGGAGAAGGAGGAGGAGGAGGAAGAAGAGAAGGAGGAGGTGGAGAAGGAAGAGGAGAAGGAGGAAGAAGGGCATGAGGAAGAGAGCAAGGACTGAGAGGAGGAGTTGACCTACATTTCAACGATATGATTGGTTGGCATACATCTCGACGATCTGATTGGGTAGCATATACGTCTTGCTCACGACCTACATTTAAATGATCTAATTTGCAATAATTGTCATAAAAAAAGCCATTTCTGAAGCTGCGAATCGCCACGTCCAGCATCAACTCACCGGTATCTGTAAGAACCAGTGAATTCACAAGCGATTGATACAGTCTTGTATATTTCAGGACAATTATTGGAAACTGTGAAAGTGACGAACTGAGGTACTTGAGCGACAACTATTGAGAAAGGTGATTCAAAATGATGTGTCGAAACGCTTCTAGACTGAGCTACATAAGAATGCACGCAAGAGGCAATTGTATTGGTGACGAATGCCTTGCTGGTGACCTACTTTTCCAAGATCTGATACGTCGGTATAATCTATATTATAATTCCGAAATTCCATATGTTTGTTTGTTTGTTTGTACGCTTTTTTGACTCTCCCCTGCAGAATAGGCTCGGAAATTAAACAGCGTCGGTTTCTAAAAATTATTGCAATCGATTCTTACCCAAATTATAAGGTCATCGCAACTATTTTCAGGTTTTAATTCAGTTTAAAACAAGAATTATTAGCGTTTTGAGAGAGATTTCATCAATAAATGATAACGCTAGCACTTTGGTGAAGAGTCTACTCCGCACAGTGGCGTAGGCAAGGGGGGGGTTTCGGGGGTTAAAACCCCCCCATTGGCTCCGGAAAAAAGGTTTTTTTAATGTTATTTTTCCGTTTAAGTAAGAAAAAATAGCAAAAAACAGGGTTTCCGACCATAAACCCCCCCCATGAAAAATTCCTGGCTACGCCACTGACTCCGCATGACGTCATACCCGCCCATTAATAATTTCTGTAGCGCCCCGCAGGGGCGGGTTACGTTTGGCTTTTTTGGGAAGCGGGGTGGGGTAGAGGGTTGGCGAAAACCCGAAATTTAGCGGTCAACGTTGGGTACCACAGTGGAGTAGTGTTTAAAACACTAAATTTCCCGGGCAACGCCGGGTTACACATCTAGTAAATAATAATTATGATTTGGTGACCTATATTTCAACAATCCGATGTAGTAGCAATTCGTAAATGAGTTGCTGCAACCAGGGGCGGATCCAGGGGGGTCCAAAATGGCCATGCCCCCCCCAAAAAATAAAATTGCATGGGACGTGGCCCCCACCATTTGGTTTCAGGAAGCCATTAATATAATGCAGCGGAAGAGAAAACAGGATACCAGGCCCCCACTAAAGAAATCGCACGGGACGTGACCACCCCCCCCCCCATTTGATTAAGTGTTGGACGGATGACTTTAAAAAAGGTCATCAGTTTTCTCGGCGACGTAAATCACACCAAATTGTTTCCCCGTTCCACCAAGACCGAAAATTTTGCCCCCCCCGTCCTTCGAAACGTTCTGGATCCGCCACTGACTGCAACCTATACACTTCATCAATCTGCGTTTTTTACATAATTATGACTTGATGGTGACCTATAGCCTATTTTGACAATCTGATACGTTGTCATATACCCCGCTGTTGACCTGCATCTCAACGTTGCGATTGGTTGTTATGTGGCCTGCTGGTGACCTACATTTCAACTATTTACATAGGCTATATTTGTCATTTTTGGCATTCCGTCCCGTTTTCAAGCCCACTGTGCATGGCAGTCGATTGATTACTGTGAGATGTTAAGGGATCGATAGCAGATCAATAATCACTGTTCACGAATGTTCTCATTGACAGAAGAACCCCTCATCCCGAGACATCGGGGGGGCTGAGGGGGCGAGGGGGACGTGTCCACCATATCAACTGCACTCAGCGACACACGTGCGAGGTCGATGGGATCTGTATTATGGACGGAAGGAAGGGGGCTTTGCGGGTAATGAGAGGCCTGCCTGCTACATTTGTTGTGGTCATCATATTATTCTGTCCAAAGTGTGTCCCATCTGCTATACGGAGATTTATATGGATGATTAAAAACCATCACTTTGGGTGGGGTGGGGTTGGGCGGGGTGTGGTGGGGTGATGGAGACAGAGGACACATCTGCGATTTAGTGAATTCAAGCGGATATGATGCGGATAACAGTGTGCAATGATAATGCTTGATGTATATTAACGAATATATATATATATATATACATAACAAGTGCACATACAAACAAACATACATAATTATATATATTTATGAATATTTGTATGTGCGCATGTCTGTGTATCTAAGTTAGGCTTATCTGTATGTGCCTGCATGTGTTTGGACGCCATCAAAAGATTGTCCTCTTAGTTGATTGGCTGCTGCTAGTACTATTTCTAATTATGTATATATATATATGCCTATGCATTTATATATACATACATATATATATATAAGATATACATATATATATATCTTATACAAACTTTTGCTACCTTTTCTAATTCTGATTCTAATTGGTCATTTCAGTAGCATATAAAATCCTTGTGTAGGGGTCTATAATGTGTATAAAAATATACTATTGTAGATTGCTCGAATTCTTACCAATTAACTAGAAGATCTTGCTAATAATTAGAATTATTCTATTTAGTTATTTCAGTAACCAAGTGTAAAACTGTGTAATTCTAATCGATCAGCTAGAACATCTTGCTAATTCCAATTGATTTGATCAGTAGCCTATACGGTAGGTCTATATTTTATAATAATCGTATTGTATACATTGTTCCAATTCACATCTATTATTATCTGTAGAAGATCTTGCTAATTCTAATTATAATTCTATAATTGGTTATTTCGTAATTCTATTCGATTGCCAATCTCGCTAATCTTGCTCATCACTGCCTCTAGTCAGACGCAGTCGGATTAAGTCAGACGACGTTGGATTAAGTCGGATGGGGGTTGGATCAAGTAGGATTAAGTCGAGTTGGAGTACTACCGATAATGGGAAACCTAAGTCCGCTGCGATTATTGTTCGTCGGAACCTGTTCGGAATGTTCAATGGTGTCGCCGGTGTTTATGGCCACACGAAATCCTTTCGTCGCGATACTAAATACGCAATAACGTTGCTCGGAACCAACACTGAATTCTGCACTTTTTGTCTAGTTCGTTGGAAGCCACGCCGTTCAATTTTTACACGGCAATGAAACAACGGGGGAGATTTAAGGAGCAGAACTTCAGACATAATCGCACATTACACGCTGTATAAAGTATACCGCGTCGACGAGTAGGCGATGTTTATGGTGAAGGCCTTTGCTGGAAAGGGGACCAAACTAGAGGAGATTTTTCTTGTCGGAAACATTTTGATGACCTTTAGCGAAGGGTAATAATAATGCGACGACGACTGTTACTATAGAGTCTCTGAAATTTCTTATTGCTTTTCCGCTACTCGTGGTCGTCCGTTGTTCGGCGAACCTTTCTCCATAGAAACCTTTTTTAATGAAATATCTGGCTTATCACAAACTGCTTTGGCGGTTGGATGAATATATTCGCCATCCTGCTCTCGGGAGATCCATTTCATGTCTTTCTGCACCTGAGCTTAATAAGTGCAGAAAGCTTACACGTACTCTCGGGGGGTTATATAATTATTATAGGCACACTACAAAAGCGCCTCTGTCGCTGTTACTCCAGAGTACATTATGTAATATTACCGTATCAAAGTCTCGCCATGAGGGATATTGACGATATATGCTTCATTTATTTCTGAAAACTTTTTGGTGTTGTGTAGTGCTTCAGGTTTGTTGCAATAATTTCCATTTGTATGAAAAAGTAATAACGAAGCTTGTCTATAATACATGAATCTTCAAATGATTCAGACATTAATTTTAGGGTCCATATTCATAAGACAGGTAGACCTATCAATTATAATATTATGGGAAAGCTTCAGCTTCATTAGTTAAGGAAACAGTTGAATCAATTTTACAATATACTTCAAAAGGACTGACTTATTATTGACTTCATCAGTTGATAATTAATTAATCTATTGTTTTTACAGTTGATATATTATATTTTATGATAGGCCTACAGTGAATCACAGTGAGTAATTAAATGCAATCATAATCGCCTGTTGAATTCATTCTTAATTTAACATAATTTAACTCTACATTCTATATGGCGTTTTAAACTTTTAATGGAAGTTTGAGAACTGCGCAACCCATTCTTTCCCTTCCCAACCTCAATGATAAATTACTTTCAATCAGATTGCTGTAATTAATCTATTGTTTTTACAGCAGATATATTTTATTATACAATGAATCACAATTTTATTATACGATGAAACGATGGCGAAGTAGCGGTCGACGGCGATGGCGGTCGAGGTGAGGGTCGACACGTAGACCTCTTTTTAAAACTATTTTTAACTGCACAGAAGTGATGACTTTTTATTTAATTCTTGTCTATTTCAGTTTTAGCGATGATCTCTAACTGACGTCATCACAGATTCTCACTATTCATCATTCGTGCTTTTCTCGCGACAATGAACGCCACAACGGTCGCCCTTGACAACGTGACGTCAGCCGGCGACGTCGTCGATGACGTCATGTCGCGCACGTGGCTGCGCGTGCTATTCATAGCACTCTACTGCGTCATCTTCGTCGTCGGGGTCTCCGGAAACGGTCTCGTCGTCTACGTCATCGTCGGCAATAAGTCGATGCAGACACCGACAAACATCTTCATCAACAACCTCGCTCTGTCCGACATCATGATGTGTCTGCTCGCCGTGCCGTTTACCCCCGTGTCGGGACTATCGCACGGCTGGGTGTTGGGCGAGGCGCTCTGCCACGTCGTTCCGATGAGCCTCGGTGTGTCCGTGTACGTGTCGACCCTCACCTCGACCGCCATCGCTGTCGACCGCTACTTCGCCATCGTCCACCCGTTCAGGGCTCGGATGACGGCTCGCATGTGTCTGCTCGTCATCGTGGCCGTCTGGGTGACGTCGGTGACCATCTCTCTGCCGCTGGCTGTCTATCAACAGCTCAGCTGGGACGACGCTCAGGGCGTCTGGGTGTGTCAGGAGCACTGGCCGATCTACTCGGCCAGACAGTTCTTCACGGTGACCAGCCTCGTCCTGCAGTACCTCGTTCCCTGCAGCATCATCACCGTCTGCTACAGCCTCGTGTCGGCAGCCCTCCGTCGCCGCTCAAGGGCGAAGAAGGGTCTGACGTCGGCCAACGGGGGCGGCGTCGTGCCAGGGCGCGGTCCCAACCACCGCGAGCAGCTGGAGATACGGCGCAACCGGCGGACGAACAATATGCTGATCGCCATGGTGACCATCTTCGTCTGCTGCTGGCTGCCGCTGAACGTCATCAACTTCACGGCGGAGTACTACGAGGAGATGGCCGAGTGGTACTACTTTCTGCTGCTCTTCTTCGTCGGTCACGTGACGGCGATGAGTTCGACGATCTACAACCCGTTCCTGTACGCATGGATGAACGACAGCTTTCGCAAGGAATTCAAGCGTGTCCTGCCCTGTCTATTCGGGTGCGGACGTTGCGCCGGGAAGCGCAGTCGCCGGGGCGAGACGGCATCGTTCGTCGGCATCATTCCGCTGACCCTGGACACCACCACCCGTTCCACTGCCCCGCCCCCGGTCCCTCGCCCCGAACCGGAAGTGTCGTGACCAGAACGGAAGTTGATGAGATGTACGGAAAATGCAAATTGACGACCGGCTTCTGGAAGCGCAAAGATATTTGAGGAAAATTGTCGTGAGGCGTTTGAGCAATATTGTATATAACTTAATATATCCACAACATAATGGTCCATATTTACAGTGTAAATCAAAGACAGTGTAAATCAGTGTGAGAATATATTATTAGTGTAAATCTGTGTTATTTTGATTGACCGCAGTGATATTTTCGGTAACGAAAACTGAAATTGGAACTAGAAATGAACAATTTAGTCATTAAGAAAAATAAGAATTTAAAAGTAGGATATTATTTTATCTCAATGAGCTAAATTCGCAACCAAATTGTGAATTATTTCCCGAACAAAAAATTTAATAATCTAAACGAAATTTTAGAATAATTTTCGGAACTTAAAATTAATCATTCACGATGAAAGACAGTATATGCTCAAAGTCGCTGGCGATTCAAGCATAATATAATTAATATAATTAATATAATTAATATAATTAATATTATTTACTCATTGAAAAACTCCGGTTAAGATTAAGGCGAAGCGCATCTGCATAACTATTATAGTCCCATTCTCAGTGTGATAAACCATCTTTGGTGTTCGTTATCTAAGAATTATTGCAACACGTTCCATATGAGGGAATGTGGAACAGCACTGGCTGCCGTACGATGTACCGCATGTGCGGTTGTACAATCAGTTCCAGAGTGCACCGTTTCACCAGCACTGCAATACTGACAATTATTTTCTGAACATGAACAAAACTGTCGGAAACCATCAACATTGTTCTGCAACTGGAACCAAGACTCAGTCGCAGTAACAACTCGGCCGAATCGTACTTATTTAGAGGACATAAGGAAGAATGATAGCCTTTAGAAAAAAATTTGATTTCTTGATGGAAAGGCGAACTTTGTACATCGAAACGACACGAGAATCTTTTGTCAGCTTTGTAAGCTCCAGCTTCAAAGGTTGTCGTGGAAAAAACATTTCTATATGTGAATTCTTGATTGCTGGACGAAGAAGTCGAATGAAAGAGATATGACTATACTGTAGAGAAAGAAAGAGAACATGCAGGCAGACAGACAGACAGACAGATAGACAGACAGACAGACAGACAGACAGTCTACAGACATACAGATGATGTGTATTGAATAATTTATTAAACTTACACAGATGACACAACGTCTCTAATATCAGACGTAGGTTATAGGCTACATGTCGTTGCGAATTTACTTTCCCATCTGTTGTTCGTTCTTTTCTTGTGACTTCCAATCACAGGAATCGCATTTCTTATGAAATACGAACGCCATTCATAACAACGATTCTTTTCAGAGTCAGCCGTTCACTCATCTTCTCCGTTTCGGACGATGTAGAGCATTTCCACAAACTGGAGATACGTGTATACCCAACTTCCACAACATCGTGAAAGCGTGCACACATACCGGCGCCGGAGATTTATAGATTTTCTATCAGATCGCCTGCTGCTTATCGCTGGAGATTTATTGCCTTGTTTTGGCACCCGCTTGGAACTGTATGCCTACATCTTCGTTTCGAAATCACATCCTCCCAAGGTCGCATTCAGAGTGTTTACTGGTTTAATCTGTCCCCGATGACATGGGCGCCTGCATGCACATAGGGGTGAGAGTTGGCACTTGCCTCCTCTGGAAAATTGACACCTATTTTTTTAACTACCACTTCTTTACTTAAACAAATTTATTCCAAATAAAACATTGTTGATATCAATAATGCACACAAATGGCACTGGGAAAATTAATTTACATTTAGAAACCTCTGCAGCAGGAAATGAAGAACATGAATAATTTTTCATCCATGTTCTTTATTTCCAGCTTCCCATTTTCAAACTCATGCTCACAAAACTTTATCCTGACCACTGGATTTCCCCCCTTCTGCAAAAATACCTCTGGGCGCCAATGGTTAAATCTGCCCCAAAATATCTTAGATTCTTTTTCAAAACTCACCCAGTACTATGCGACCAAGTTCAGTGGAACTCCCTAAATGGGAACCCAAAAATGTTTCCTGGATGTAATGCCCTTGCAGGTTCCTAGTCCCACATCGTATTGCACCGGGTTCATACTCAATCTCCATGACTCTGCTAGTTTTCTTCATCTTTATCTAATTTTAGCTTATCAGTTGTCACGTGTTTAATCGTTGTTTGTTTTTGCAGAAGCAGGTCTTCATTAAAGACAATGAACTCAAAAACAATACTGAGCGTCAGAATAATCGTTGTTACCGTTACATACTAGTACTGTAATTACCACTGCAATTGCTACCGCTAGGCCTACTACAACTGTACTATTGCTACTACTACTATTACTACTACTACTATTACTACTACTACTACTGCTACTACTACTACTACTACTACTACTACTACTACTACTACTACTACTACTACTACTACTGCTGCTGCTGCTGCTGCTGCTGCTGCTGCTGCTGCTGCTACTAACTCTAGTAGGCTACTACTACTACCAATGCTACTACTACTACAACTACTATCACTACTACTAGAACTACTACTACTACTACTACAATCACTATTACTACATTTGCAATTATGGTGACATTAATATGCATGGTTGTTGTTATGGCCATAATAATTATTATTTTATGATGACGAGGATGACGATGATTATGGTGATGATTACGATGCATTTTTTAACTATAGTAGGCCTACATTTCCTTTTAAGAAATTTCTTGGCAACATATACGGTACATCTAGCTGTAATTAAGCTACATAAAAAATGATACACAAAGTGTCACAAAAAATTTACATATAGAAACCTTTAAAACATGTTTCGAATTTCCTACATGCTTTGCAATTTTCAAGCTCTTGCTAAAACATTATTTTTACCACGATCACTGTGTTGTGCACACCTAAAAACATATCAAATATCTGCCGGTGCCCATGCTAGAGCCTCCTGCACTGGGGCAATTTTTTAGTAGCCTAGGCAGCATCTCAATCAATCAATCAATCGTAATTTATATAGCACCCCTTCAATGTGCCTACTCAGAGGCGCTCTCGGCCGAGATCAAGCGAAAAAAACAGTCTTCACCAGTTTGTGAAATTGAGAAGAGCTTGGGAGGTGTCGAATAGTCAAGGGAAGTCCATTCCAGGTTGTTGGACCAACCACATAGAATGAACGCCTCTGCATTGTTACTAGGGCTGCCAACTTTTGATTTTGCCATTCCGGGACGAGTGTAGGACATTTCCCCCCCTGGACAAAACCCCCCGGACAAAACCCCTTTGGACAAAACCCCCGGACAATTCCCCCCCCCGGTTTTGCCTAGGACATTAACCCCCCTGACAATTCCCCCTTGCTGCGAAAATAGCCTATTTCTGTAGGTATAAATTCGTTTCATCCAACTTCTATTTAAATTTTTTTTTATCAATTCAGCTTCAATTTAAGCAAGAATATTTTCACCAATCCAGCTCCAATTTAAACATGAACATTTTCATCAATCCAGCTCCAATTTAAACAAGAATATTTTCATCAATCCAGCTCCAATTTAAGGAAGAATATTTTCATCAATCCAGCTCCAATTTAAGCAAGAATATTTTCATCAATCCATGCAGCTCCAATTTAAGGAAGAATATTTTCATCAATCCAGCTCCAATTTAAGAAAGAATATTTTCATCAATCCAGCTTCCATTTAAGTAAAATTTATTTTGTACCAGTCCGGCTTCTATTTAGCGAGAATTCTTTTCATCAATTTAACTCGCGTACTTAGCACCGACGTTTTACAGTAAAACCACTTATACGCAATATGTTCTACCAGGGGGGGAATTGTCCTACCCTAGGGGGGAATTGTCCGGGGGTTTTGTCCGGGGGTTTGTCCGGGGGTTTGTCCAGGGGGAAATGTCCGCGCCCCTTCCGGGACACCCGCAGTCACTAGATAAAATTATGACATTTAGGCAATACCAATTTACACCGTCCACATATATTGCATAGGCACAAAGTCGTGTAAATCAGCACGTCATCTCTCAAAAAAGCATTAGGACGGGCTAACAGTACATAGGACACAATATGCTACTGAATGCCAGTGGTCTGTAAAGTTTTCAAGACTTGAACCCAGAGCTGTCCAGCATTCGATGTTCAGCCAACAACGTTTAGTTTAATAGAGCACAGAATGGAAAATCATCACTCAATTTACCGAGTTTAGTGTGCAAAATAACAACATTGGTCAAGTGCATCTCTATCACAAATTCCGGGACAATTTGATATCAATCCGGGACACGGGACGCACAGAGCCGATTCCGGGACTGTCCCGGCGAATCCGGGACGGTTGGCAGCCCTAATTGTTACAGAGCGAGTGAAGGGAACCATTAAGTCACCATGGACAGCAGAGCGCAGTGCGCGGCGGCCTATGCAAGTGGAAAGAGGGAGGCAAAGCTCACACAGATAAGAGGGTGCCCAGCCTGATAAGCATCGCCATACTAAATATGCAATTCTAAATGAGATGCGCTGCGGGAAAGGAAGCCAGTGCAAGACCTCACGCATATATAGGGATACACGGTCGTACTTGGTGAACCCCCAATAAGTCGTGCTCCTCAATTTCTTGGATTGTTTGCCCTATTGTGAATAAGAAGACTTAAAGCTCAACATGTTACTCGCTCAGACCGGGCTTTTAAGACAAAAAATCGCAAAGAATCATTATGCAACGAATTCATGCGTCACGTGATTTTTAGGAAGTGTGTCACGGCACAGTTCGGCCTAAAATATCTCGTTCTCGCTTTGTTCCGGTAGTTAATTACTTCTCACAAAACTTTGTGGGCGGAATCTATTTTTGCTTTTTACGTGGTTATTCGAAATAAATCGTGTCTGTAGATAAGGTCTTTACACGTACATTTCTCGACTTCGAAGAATGGCAGTCCAACTTTATTCCGTATAAAACAATTGTTAACGCATTTAACTGACAACGTTTTTGTATTTAAGGCTAGCCTAAGCGTCGTTTATAATCTGATCCTTCAACTCCGTGAACACTATTGAGCAGTTTGCTGGCTCTTGCAGTGGACAAGTTGACTCCTTCAAAGGTACAGTCTGTTCCTCTATTTCCTTTGCTACGTCCGATTTTCTTTAGGAATTTACGAGAAAATTTTGTTAAAATGGATAGAAATTCTGCTGATCGGCAATTAAGTGTCGTCCTTTTGCAGTATTTGCTAATAATTATTGTGGCTATTTCAAGCAGCACGGGCTTTCCTCTGATCGCGAAAGAGGAAATAGTAAGAATAAACATTATGACCGGCTGCAGATGTCAATGTGAATTTGCTGCGCGCCTCTCAGCGCTATCTGTATGTAGGCCAGCGTTTCCCAAAGTGGGTTCCGCGGAACCCAAGGGTTCCGTGGGGCGAGCTCAGGGGTTCCGCGAAAAGTTGTAAAAAATCGAAATTTTTGTGAAAATGCACTGAAAGTTTGAAACTACAGTCAATCGACTTTTGTTTTTTGTCCTCGCCCATTGAGTGGCTATCTGAGCTTTCATTGCCTATTAGAAATTCAGTTACAATTCATAGACATCGATCACTGCTGAGACATACCTATAGTCAGAGCTGTAAATCTGAACAGGAACTCAGCCATCTTTGTCATCGTTATCCCGACCGAAGCTAATCTGAGCATGATTGTAGGCCTAAACGCGACAGCTTAGAAAGTACCGCCAAGTCAAATTATCGAACTGCGCAGTTGTGACAAATAATAACTTTATTAGTTGGTGTAAAAGTTTGCCAAAATTCAGTGACTGTATCGTAAACTTGGGTTCTAGGCCGCTCTTCTTGATTTAAATGATAGGCCTACAGCTGACAATAAGAATCCAGCTTTCAAGTGGCAATAGTAGAAAAGAAGCATAATAAGAAGAAAAAGGGCCGTTCGTATTCTAGACTTTATGTGCGCTATCTCAGTATTGTGATATTATGATATCCGACACGAGTCGTGAATTTTCAAAAAGTTCAACTTAATTTCTCAGATAAGAGAAGTAAACTTTCTACAATAGTGTTTTGGCAGGTCTATGTAGCCCATAAATAATTAGTATGCTTTCTAGGCGCTATGCATGCTTCAGGGCGTTAGCTGAGATTAGGGTTCCGCAAGAAAATATTAGGACACGAAGGGTTCCGTGGCCCAAAAAGTTTGGGAAACGCTGATCTACGCTGCAGTACTATTATAGCGACCGAACGGAACATCCATTCCGCTTTAATGTCTTGCATGCTATAATAAAGCTGTTAACATCGTCGATGGCATTACTATGTGAAACGACGATGCCACGTATATTATCGTATAATGATGCATTGTGCATCATTATGATATTCATTCATTCATTCTGGACATTTATATAGCGCCCCTTCAAGGTTACTACTGAGGAGCACTGCCGACCAAGCCTCGGCTGGAATATATAGTCTCGACTTCGATACAACTACTGTCCCAATGTAGGACCTGTCCCATACCTGGACAGTATCCCCTACTGTTTTTGAGGCTCCGATCAAATGCATCTGAGCAAACCTTAGGCATAAGACGCATTGATAGTGGAAGCGCATTCCATACCACGGTGCCAGTAACAGAGAATGGACTGTGCTGTCTAAGAGCAATTCGTGCTTGATAAGGTCTATTGTTGCGTAGCCTTCTGTATAGTTTCGACGTTCATTGTATATATACACTATAGTAGTGTGTTGCAGAACACTGTATTGCTTTTCAGAATACTGTATAGTGGAATAGTTGAACACTTATTTATTCTGTAAGGCCTATCCTGCTGTTAGTTTTAGCCCTGTGGGAGGCGCCCTTGTTACGGCCTCATATATAGAATTGATAGAAATAGGCCTAATCATTATTATAATTATTAAAACTGTATTGCTGCAAACTACATTGTGGTAGGCCTATAACAAGGGCGGATACAGAAATTTTCGAAGGGGGGGGCCAAAGTCCTATGGAACTACTTTTGGGGGGGCCACGTCTACTTTTCGAGCAAAATAGCTGGTCAAAAAAAAGAAATTTTTGAAATGGGGGGCCATGGCCGGATTGGCCCCCCCCTGGATCCGCCCCTGGCCTATAATAATCATTATGTATTGTTGTAAATTGCATTGTGATATACCGTATTAATTGTCGTATCTGCAGCATTGCAACATAACCTACACTATTTTATAGTATAACGCAGCGTTTCCCAAAGTGGGTTCCGCGGAACCCAAGGGTTCCGTGGGGCGAGCTCAGGGGTTCCGCGAAAAGTTGTAAAAAATCGATATTTTTGTGAAAATGCACTGAAAGTTTGAAACTACAGTCAATCGACTTTTGTTTTTTGTCCTCGCCCATTGAGTGGCTATCTGAGCTTTCATTGCCTATTAGAAATTCAGTTACAATTCATAGACATCGATCACTGCTGAGACATACCTATAGTCAGAGCTGTAAATCTGAACAGGAACTCAGCCATCTTTGTCATCGTTATCCCGACCGAAGCTAATCTGAGCATGATTGTAGGCCTAAACGCGACAGCTTAGAAAGTACCGCCAAGTCAAATTATCGAACTGCGCAGTTGTGACAAATAATAACTTTATTAGTTGGTGTAAAAGTTTGCCAAAATTCAGTGACTGTATCGTAAACTTGGGTTCTAGGCCGCTCTTCTTGATTTAAATGATAGGCCTACAGCTGACAATAAGAATCCAGCTTTCAAGTGGCAATAGTAGAAAAGAAGCATAATAAGAAGAAAAAGGGCCGTTCGTATTCTAGACTTTATGTGCGCTATCTCAGTATTGTGATATTATGATATCCGACACGAGTCGTGAATTTTCAAAAAGTTCAACTTAATTTCTCAGATAAGAGAAGTAAACTTTCTACAATAGTGTTTTGGCAGGTCTATGTAGCCCATAAATAATTAGTATGCTTTCTAGGCGCTATGCATGCTTCAGGGCGTTAGCTGAGATTAGGGTTCCGCAAGAAAATATTAGGACACGAAGGGTTCCGTGGCCCAAAAAGTTTGGGAAACGCTGATGTAGGCTATTGCTGGCTGTCTGCTCTGTTACTAGTTAGGTTTGATGTTAATTTAGAAATGTAGGTAAGCTATAACTTGTAGGCTTATACATTAAAACGCAGTGAGTTTGCAGGCGTTAGTCTACATAAAAGGAAGAAATTATTATTATTATTATTATTATTTTATTTTTTTATTTTTTAAAAAAAAATTTTTTTATTATTATTATTTTTTTTATATTATTATTATTACTATTATTGTTACTAAATTATTATTAAACAGGTGCGTCAGAGAACCAGACCCACGGCGCTACACAAAATCCAGGCTTAATGTGACTGATTAATTAACGTAATTTGAGGGCATAGCCGTGCAACAGTTTATTTAATGGGGCGAAAGATAATTAAATAGTTGCTATTTTTAATCGAGATAATTATGATTGGCAATCGTTTTGCGAATTTATATATTGCCAGGGATTTTTCATAGGCACGATTGAGATGAATGGCTTTTAAGCGCTTGTGGAATAGAAGCGAAGGAAGGCAGAAGATAGGACTGAGAGAGGAGACAATGCCGCATTTGCCTTCATCGGCGGAAAATATCTCCAATAAAACTAATTCGGTTCTTTGATGCGCCCAACCATCGCAAGTGGCGCCCATGTCCCCGCTTGTAGTTGAGAACAAACCGTCACCCCATTCTGACCGATTGTACTAATTTTCGTATTGCATGCTGCAATAGAATAATGGAAATCAACAACAAATTTAATTAGGCCTCTCGATCAGATCAATTACAATAATATTGATTATCAGGCTAAATTAAATTTATTAACCTACGTACGACAGCTAGCCTATACGATTTCAGCAGGTCGCGGCAGTGTCGTGGAAATTATGCAGCAGATCAATGAAATTAAATGCAAAGAAATTATTTAAAAATCCAAAGTTTAATTTTGGCAGGTCATAAGGCATGTCAAGAGCTAATTAGGTAGCGACTAACGACCAGACGCGACCTAATATGGCATCCCCCATCGTCATGCTGTCCTGTGAAAACAAAGTTTTATGTTTAAGGATATGTGAAAAAAATTTGTAGCCTATATAATGGTCCTTCTTTTACTGGCTATATAATTATTATTGCTATAGGATTCCAAACAGTCGAACTGCCTGTGCGGCTGTGCCAGTCCCAAGCCTAGATAAAAGAGGAGGGCGTCGCCAATTTTCTTTGTTGTCATACAGACGTTAAACTGCAACTACTCCAGTTTCCAGACAGTCGTAATAGGTCTGTAATAAATACAGCATCGCATAGCCTACTAAATTCAGCTGTTGTTTCTCGACGGCACTCGCATAGTTTCACACGTCTGCACTCAAAAACGTTCGACTCAAGTTATTTAGGCCTAAGTCACGTTTCCTGACAGTAATTTGTTCATTTGTATAGGCTACCGGTACTTTTAAATTATTTCATTACTTCAGTTTTTACTTTAGTTTTGGCCAGTAATTTTGCTCCTGGCGAACGTAGAACCGTGGCTCAGATTTGCTGCTCTTGGCGTGCACGAACCATAGGCCTACGTCTGTACATTGGACACACAATCTTTGGCGTAGGGGCAAAATGCAATGGTCACAGCTAATTTTCTTAGCAAGTACTTGAAGATACAAAGCAGAAAAATATTAACAACGCGGGATTTCACCGAGGTTTCTAAATGCAAATTTCACAGTTCCGCTTTGTGTACCGTTAGAAGCATTAGCGCTATTATAGTGCATTTAGTGCGAGGACTTTTAAAACCAAACAATAGGCCTGCGGTAGTTTAAAATGGAACAATCACTTTTCCAAAGTCATTAGCCTCTGTTGCCCCTGTGTTTGCGGACGCCCATGAAATTGGTGCTTTAAGTCAAATTTTAAAAACTGTTTTCTCGATGTTGGACTAGCTTTGGCCTATATTAGGCCTGAGTAGGCCTACCATGTTTCGTTATAGCCCGGGTCTGACCTAATAGCGAAACTGACAGAGCAGCCGCTCTTAATTCAATTCGAGTGCAACGGTTTCCTATACTCGAATAGGTTCCTGCTCTATCGAAAAAAGAAAGTGATAATTTGCTAGATTGATAATTTGCAATCTTTTAATTAGGGGCCGTCCATAAAGTATGTCACGCTATTTTTGACCATTTTAACCCCCCTCCCCTGTCACAAACTGTCACAAATCTCGGACCCCCCTAAAGTACGTCACACTTTCGAACAATTTTTTTTAAATTAACACCTAATTAAAATTTAATCTAAAACACACTTCACTATTAAACTGTATTAAAATATAAAATTTCCACTTAAAAGAACTATCACATTATTAAAATGACTTTAATAGTAGAATAGTTAATTCTCAACAGTTGTCACAGTTATTCATTGAAGCAGTAACTCAATCTAGATTGAATTCGAAAACACAAATTGCAAAAATTAGACTATACAATTATATAATACACATCATTTATCTGCTGCTTTTTCATTTACAATAGGTGAGGTCAAGTTTTAGATAATCTTCGGATTATGCAATCTTTTTACACAGGATAAGAAATAGAGTAAAGAATCACCCAGTGATAAAATAATAAAAAGGAAACAAAGCAATTTGACTAAAAAAATACTAGATTGACAAATTATGTGACAAACTCTTGTGCTATTTTGACAAAAAACTAACTCAAATGTTTCACAAAATTTCTGAAAATTATTTTTAAAGCTGCTAAATTCTACTAAAAAAATAAATTAGAAATAAAAAATAAAATTTAAAAAAATAAATGTGTGACGTCACACATGGCCTGACCCCCTCCCCCTGTCACAAACTGTCACACTTTCTTACACCCCTCCCTCCCCCTGGAGCGTGACGTACTTTATGGACGGCCCCTTATAGACCTCGCTGTTTATATTTTGTGTGCGTTTAATGTCCAGCTTCTTTAAAGTTTAGCCAGAACATACCGCCTCAGCTGATCGTTACTTGTCATACATACTTTCTAATGAGCAAAACCAGGTTGGTAAACCGCAACCTGGTACATTGAGACGGACAAAAATTACATTGAAATATAAATATTAAAGAGAGTAGGCCTAATCAGTTATTTGGAATTAAATTGAATCGATAGTTAGACTATGCTTTAATAATATGTTTCAAAAGAACTCTATAGACAAAGTTTCGGTCATGTTTGCTCGTAAGTTCAAAATTATTGTGCATGCGAGCCCTGAGACCTGGACGACGGTTGTTCTTTGGCGGGAAAAGAGTTCGAAGGATTTCATTGTTGCTAGATGCGAAATTAGGTCTACTGCGAGAAAATAGTAGGCCAACTACACTTAGGCCTACACAAAAATTCATATGTCCTTTCACCTAACACTTTGTTTTCTGCTATTTAATAGGGCGTTTTAAATCTCAACTGGCTACTTTATACATCGCAAGCATAATTACTTGTCGGTTTGCCTTTAACATATGCACATATATATATATTATATATATCATGTATGTATTGTATATGCATATATATATACATATATATTCATATATAGGGACACGGGCTATAATTATATAAAATAAGCTAACTGCAATTGCTATGTAAACAAGATGCACCAGTTTCCTGATTATCGCCTGATCACACGACGGACGTCGTTTACAGAAATTCGACTATTATTGTGTATAATAATTATATTATTTATAGGTCATTGCCGTAGGCTAGGCCTAGTCCTATAGTTGGCTATGCCGATGTGCATGCGTAGGCTATAGGCTACGTGTAACCTATATTAGTTTAATTAGAAGCGGAAACGGGCACACAAATTTTAAAAAAAACAACAACACGTTTGGCAGCCTGTGAGGCGTCAGTAGATATCATACAGATGTATTAATAATGCGTCGTAATTATCATTACTTCTTGCAATTGTGGATTTGTGGAGCACGGTGGTGTAACGGTGGGTTCGGTGCCTTGAAGCCGGATGTTCCAGGATCGAATCCACCCGAAGCCGCCGCGTATACTAGGGCATAGTGACAATAAAGGATCATGTTTGGCATATATTAATTTGTTGCTCCTATGCATATGATAGTGTCTGGTATAGAAATTTTGTTTCTGACATGCTGCTTAACTTTGCCGCCATGGCCTTGAAGTTATTCAAGTATACCGCACTATTAAGCATTTCATTAACACTGCTGAAATTTGACTATTTTCTTATCTGCATTAGTAATTAGGCTTAAAATAGGAATATTATGAGCCACATTTAATGTCACGGCAGGTAAATTTGTTTGGCAATTCCGACATCTATGAGCTACAAACAAGGGGTCGTCCATAAACGACGTCACGCACCATAGGGCGATTCCTTTTGACCCCTCGTCACACGTTAAAACAAAAGTCATATATCTAGCAATGAAACGTCACAAATCGTCATAGATGTGTGACCCTCTCCTCCTCCAGCTATGTGACGTCATTTATGGATGGTCCCCTATGCATTATTCTAACTTTAAGGTTGAAAAAACCTTGTGGTCCTTAATTACGCTTCATAAAATGTTCATATGCTGACAATGCGTTTCACTCATAATATATAGTTCACTCACTTTTTGTGGTAGGCCTATATTTGACCATGTTTTTTAGGGATCCGCGCTTTGTTCGAATGTGGCCTTCTGTATAAGCTCTTTGTCACAAACTGACCTTGCTGCGTCTGTAAGACTGTAACAACTTTGACTGCATGCTTGTGGCAATGGTATTTTTCAAGATCTAGCATACTGCCAATTTTAATGGATTCCTGAAGGTCATTTTTCTTCAACTTGCAAGTTATTGGAGGTTCAAGTCTGGAAAATCCAGCCAGTTAACTGGAGCACAGTAGACAGTGGCTTCTAAATTCAGTTTTGGGATTGTGAATGTTCTAGTATAACTTTAAATGCTAATAGACAGCGATCAGTTTCCCTTGTTATTTTAATTCTTCTGGCTACCAGTTCTGCATGACATTGTGTTTTTCATCAATCATTATATTCACTTAAGCATTTTCGGGCAACCATAGTAGCCATTCTTTTGAATACATTCATCAAAAAGACAAAAACCTTTCTCTCTAGGTATGGTAGGGAGCTTGATAAAAATAGTGATGAACAAATAATTTGTCGTAACGTCAACTCATTGAAATGGAACATGCAGATGAACCACTGTCTTGCATGTAACTCCAGCTTTCTTATTCCACTGTTCCAGCCATGCATTCTTGTATTTACCGCCGTTCCATCACAGCTAACAGCTATTATAGAACTGAAAGAAATATCATTGGGCAAATCAGACAAGAAGTCATGCATTGCTTCGAAAATTCCTGCGGTTAATCCACCACTTAGTGAGATATGCCCTAAATAAAGTGATCCTAGTTCTCGAATCAAACATGCATGCTCTTCCATTATTTGATATTTATGACTGGAAACATACAGTATTACAGTTGTATCTGTCCCACCATCACAATACAATGCTGTGGCTTCGCGCTTTTTATCCTCTTCCATCGGATAATGTTTTACGAAAGCTTTCTCTCTCTTCTCACAATCTCTCAGTAGCTGAAGTCGTCAGTAGTCACAATTTCATAGTCCACAAGTAGATCTACTTCTGTTGCAAGTGCGGCACCAACTGCATTGCAGAAACTATATCTGTCACATTCCCTTGACAAAGCTGGAGTGACTTGGTGTAGCGAGAGCATGTTTCTCCTTCAGATTGCATATAAACATAAATGATTCTGACGCTGTGGAATCGGAGTCAACTGTATCACAGCTGGAATCATTGTCTGGTGTATCATCTATACTTCACACAGTCCTTGAGATTCATAATACCTCTTATAATTATTCTCTTTTTCTTATAATTATTCTCTTTCTTTTCTCTTTCTTTTCTGCCTGTTTCTCCATGGCCAATGTTCTCATATTTGCACAGTGCGCGTGTTTTGCCATGGTTTGCAGCCGCGAAAGTAGACTAAACTTCAGGTGCTCGGCGGCAAAGTTAGATGCAATAAATTTGATGCAATTTTTCTACAGTTCTTTCATTTAGGACCTGGAGCAACCTTTTAAGTTATGCCAAAGTTCATTTTAAACGAAAACATATTTTTTGCTATACCCTAGCGTATACGGATCTTGAGCAAGTTCTTCACTCGCAATTGCTCGTGCGCTTTGGCGTGTATCTCCGATGTAGTTCCGCTCTGTAGTCGGGAGCGCCTCTGAGTAGTTAGCTTGAAGGGTCGCTATGGTAACTGCGAGAAATAAAAAAATAGATAAAAAGTAGTGATAATTTTAATAAAGTACCGTAGTTTCAATTTGATGACGCGATATAGCAATGAATTAATGATAGCACCGACCTCTTATAATAAAGAGTTAAGCTTATAGGGCCTAAGTTGATTTTTTGCCGCTGTCTTGCATGGCACTTTGGCATAATTTTAAGACAATAATTATGCACTATAGAGCACCGATGACGCTGACGATAAATGACGTCATTTCATGTGGCGGTGACTAGGTAATATTATTAAATATTATTAAAAATAAAATTTTATTTGTTGACTTCTTTAGCCACGTGCTTAAGATGGCGGACAGTGGAAAACGCTGAAGACTTTCGAAAACGTATTATTTTGTGAAGTATTTATCGCTGAAGAACAGTGCAGGATTTGCGATATTGAATGGGACGCGAGGAATTTTCATGATTTCAAGAAGAAGAAAAAACAGTGTCCGACGTATAAGTACATGAAAGGACTTCTTAAAAGTGATGACACAAAACCTCAAATTAACCGGTGACGTCAGCGGGTTCATACCGCGATCGATCGATATTGATCGATTGATTTTAGCGAGATGATGATGATGGAGGCGCTACCTCCGCTATCGCAGCTCATTCCCACTCCAAGGAAAGATGCCAGTAAGTTGAAAACGACCCAGTTTATATTAACCTGTTAAAATAATCAGAAAATGTCCGAATTGGTTTTTTAATGTAGCGCCCTAAGCCAGTGGCGTAGGCAAGGGGGGTTTCGGGGGTTAAACCACCCCCCAAATTGGCTCCGGAAAAAGGTTTTTTTAAGGTTATTTTTCCATTTAAGTAAGAAAAAATAGCAAAAAACGGGGTTTCCGGCCATAACCCCCCCACATCAAAAATTCCTGGCTACGCCGCTGCCCTAAGCTAATTTGATATTTCGAAAGGTCACAAATTAAGATACCCTCTTGCCCTTGTCTCTCCCAACCCCCACACCACCCCTTGAATCGTCAAAAAACCGTGGATGGCCTCACTAAAAGTGGTATAACTTTTGTTCTGTTTGAAATATGTTGATGAATTCGGGCCATCGTGTGTAAATATGAATTGTCTACAAGCCTGTAAAATTTCATTTCGAAATTCCTACTTTTGGTCAAGATATTGGCAAAAAACCTAGGTGGTCTTTTTGGCCCGCCCTGTAGATTAAACATTGTTCGATGCCACGTCATGATTCAGTGGTCTTTCTCGAAGAGACAGCGTGTTGCAGAAGGCGGATGGCGGGATGACGTTTGTAACGACAACGGTGATTGGAGGATGGTAGCCTACTATAGTTCGCATGCGCAATTGAATTATTGTTTGAATAATTCGGATTTCAGTCAGGATTGACGAGTTTAAGCGGATGCCCACTCAATTTATGCCTACACATGACAAGGACAGATAAGCCAAATCATTTTTTTATATTAGTTGGACTTTCACATTGAGCCCTTCCATGAACAAACCAAATTAGGCATAGAGACTGCTAGCCTATTATATGATGCCAATTGTTGTTAGAAATGGACTATCACATCAGTATGACTAATGATGGATAGTCTCATTAAATAATTATTTTCGGCGTTAACTGCGACTAATTATATTTATTGCTCAATGTGACCTATTTTTTGAGTAATTTTAATAGTCTATCATATCTTGTTTGTTTGTATGTGCACGTGCGATATAGCGCCCATTCAAACTAGCTACTCAGAGGCGCTCCCGACTACAGCGCGGGCACTGCATCGGAGTTTCACGCCGAAGCGCTGGGCAATTGCGAGTGAAGGACTTGCCCAAGGTTCCTACGCGGCGACTTGAGGTGGATTCGAACCTGCAACCCTCCGGCTGCAAGGCAACGAACATACCCACTACACCCGCCGCACCACACATTTTGCTCATTAAATAGAGGTCGTTACTGTATGTTGTTCTCTCCGTGTTGTTGCATTTCGTAGCATGTCAGTTGCTGCTGAAGTCTGGAGTTGTCGTGAAGAAGGGCTTTCTGTACAAGAAGCAGAGCGATCGGAAGAAAGGAATTCTCGGCTCCGTACTTGGAACGAGATGTCAGTTGTTAAAGTTTCTTCTAACGATTAGTCGCCGCCTTTCTTAATTATGTGACTCTAGACATCTTGGTGAATGGCTATCATGACCTTATAACTTCTAAAGCGCAACTTGAAAGCTAAAAGCAGCTTATTAGCGAGCAGTGGCGTAGCCAGGAATTTTTGATGGGGTGGGGGTTTATGACCGGATACCATGTTTTTTGTTATTTTTCTTATTTAAACGGATAAATAACCTTTAAAAACCTTTTCCCGATGCCAATGGGGGGGGGTTAACCCCCGAAACCCCCCTTGCCTACGCCACTGTTAGCGAGCGCTGCGTCGAGTGGTCACAAATCAAGGCAGATTTGTATGGAAGACAGTAAACTTCGAGACCGAGACAATGGGTTTTGGAGACCGAGACAACAAGTTCCGAGACTGAGACACAAAGTTCGGGGAAGTTCGAAACAGTTCAAGATTCAAGACTAAGGCTTGCTGTATTTATTAATAAACAATATATATTATACATAAGAGCAACTTTTAAACTAGTTTCCCAATTTGCCTAGACATAGGCCTATAGCCTACCAACTCATAGGTGGCGAAACCCATGTTGCCGGTGATAGTGACGTCATTGTTAATCATTTGGGCGAGATTTAAAAGAATCTTTCAACTTATGATCTATGCTAAAAATTTCGTTAACGCCGCACAAAAAACTAAAACTGCAAAGACGCTCGAATTCATGTAGCTCTGTCTGTCTGTCTGTCTGACTGTCTGTCTGTCTGTCTCTCTCTCTCTCCCTCTCCCTCTCCCTCTCTCTGTCTCTCTCTCCCTCCCTCCCTCCCTCCCTCTCTCCCTCTCTCTCTCTCTCTCTCTCTCTCTCTCTCTCTCTCTCTCTCTCTCTCTCCCTCCCTCCCTCCCTCCCTCCCTCTCTCTCTCTCTCTCTCTCTCTCTCTCTCTCCCTCCCTCCCTCCCTCCCTCCCTCCCTCTCTCCCTCTCTCTCTCTCTCTCTCTCTCTCTCTCTCTCTCTCTCTCTCTCTCTCTCTCTCTCTCTCTCTCTCTCTCTCTCTCTGAACCTAAACGAAAGCCTGTTTTATGGAAATGATTCATGTCAAACTAGACGACACATCAATTGCTGAAAAATAATTATCCTGCGCCACTGTCGCCAGTAAAAAATTAGTATATGGTAATTTATTCCGTTGAAACGATGGCTTACCTATAGATCACTTCTGTTTACAATTAATTGAACAGTGCTAAATAATTGAAAATATTTTAAATAATTATGAGAATTAATATTGCACATGCCTATTTTTTCTGCAGGGAGGCATCGTTACGTGGTTATTTCAAAGAACTGCGTTTACATGTTTAAGAACGAATCAGCGACACAATGCCAAAGAGCATTGTCTCTCTTTGGATTCAACGAGTAAGTAAGAACAAACGATAACTTATTTCTCGAAGGTAAAGCTACAAAAATATAAAATGCAATATAATACATGTGATTTAGACTATAATTTGTTTCACGCGTCTTGTAAACTAAACCGGAAATAGACTTGGCTGAAAACAATTGTTATAGCGCAATGGAGGCGCCAAACCGGAGGCGCCAAACCGGAGGCGCCAAAACCGCAGCGCCAAAACGGTCGCGCCAAAACGGCAGCGCCAAAATGTCACGTACCGGGCCTTGTATATGCCTCAATGAGCTGCTTAATTGAACGCCTGTATAGAAACCAGTTAGAGTATAAGGTGATACCTTTTTACTGCATGTGTAACCCTAGACCCTGCATGAAGGTAAAAGTTCGTATGCACGATATTTCATGGATTGTCCTTCAACTACTAACCCTGCTTAGTGGTGCTTGTAAGTTGTGGCAGTCTTCAATCTTCATCAGTATGTAAACAGCTCCTATTATCTGTTTCTTAAACTAATGCCAAAAGCATTGTGAAATGCTACCGACTTTAATTTCATAATTATGAAATGCATTGTATTAGAGCAGCCAGTGCTTTTTTCTGGGCTGGCGGAACATACCGGAACGGCATTCCGGCAGTTCTTATGTTTTACAAGTTATTCCATGCTTGAGTTCAGGCACCTTTTATGAGTTCCCGCGACCTTTTTCTATCACCGAGTCAGCCTATAAACATGTCTTGTAAATTTTAGAATGTGTAGAAATCTTAGCTTGACTTAAAACACCATTAATTGTAAATTTCAGAGTGAGTGCATATAACTCCAGCAAATCGGAAAGATTTAAGTTCGTAATCAAGGATGCGTTAGAAGACAGAGAATGGAATCGCACACTCGGTTTCTACACTACCTCTGATGACGAACGAAGGGTATAGAGCAAGAGCATATATATATATATATATATATATATATATATATATATATATATATATATATATATAAAATTATATATATATATATAATTATATATATATATGCATGCTGTGATCGTACTTATAGTATGGGTTGCATAATATCTATCTGTGTTCATGAATTTGTATAGCGCCTCTATTGACAGAAATGCAAAAGTGAACGAAATGGATTTCAAGATGGAATGGCGATAAAGAAAGGAGTACATGTGGTACCGGTAATCAAAATAGTAGTTTGCGTGTAGTGTCTTGATGAACTCCTGTGATCAGCAGTACACACCAGACAGACTGCTCAAGGTCAGGAAGAAAAAAGTTTTCAACGGATAAAACAGAAGGCTCAAGAAGCACTGTGGAATGGCAGTGTGTCAGCTTATTTCAATTTATTTGTGGTTGATTCACGTTTGCTAGAGTGTTCTTATTTCATTTTGAATGATGCTAACACCTTCTGTCGGAGAACATGAGTAGAAATGCTGTGAAATGCTGTGAAATTTGAAAATGTTTGAACTGAATAGAATGATTAACCTGCATCTGGATGATGATGATGTGTTTGTTTAACTAGGATTGGATGGATTGCTTCCGAAATGAAATCTTCACAGCAAACATTCACCTGTAAGTGTTTCATCAAGTTCAACAATATATTATTTAACTCTGTGCTTGTAGACACATCCAGATCAACGTACATGCGTTCATTTATTAAGGATTTTTTTTATTGTATTGTGTTGTATTCAAACATTTTTAAAGCACCACCGAGAAGGGTGTAACCGTTCGGAGGCGCTCCCAGTGCACAAGACCACAAGAAAAGAAATAGGTTTTTGAGACAGCATGTTCCAGACAGATCTGACATTGCCGCTCACAGCGGTAAGTATAGCATAGAATGAGGTTGCCGTATTTCAATCACAAATTGAGGCAAAGGACTGCAACTGAGAGCTCTAGATATTATCCTATACAATGCAGCTTGTGATTTCCAAGTAGGCTATATAGGCTACTTTGAATGCTTTGCTTTTTATAAATAGGCCTATAGTCAACACAATCTATGCAGTCGATTGTTTCATATTAACAGTTGACAAAAAGATTTCAGCTTCAAAAAACATTTCTTTGTCTTGTGAATACAGTTATCGCTCACTTGGTAGTCTGTCGATGCCTCGCAGTTCCTCCTCCCCCAGCGTCGGAGGATGTTCTTCCCCCATCCATCCGGCAGAATCATCGGCCTCGCTGTCTACGATCATGGGCTGCATGCCGGCAATGCATCGGCACAAAATCCAAGGTTTCTATGTTTAAGTTCATCCAATGACTTTGATAGAAGTTGGAGAAATCTATTATTTATGAGTGACAAGTCATTCATGAATCAGTTAAAAACCCAATAATTATTATAAACCAGCTGTAAACATATTGCAGACCAGCTGCAAGCCGTTCATAAATCATTTTGAAACAAGTTATAACCCAATTAAGCCTATAAGCCAGCTGTAGACAAATTTTAAGACAGTTGCAAACCGGTCATATATCGTTTATAAACAATTCATAGGCCAATGTTATTATAAGGCAGTTGTAAACTAGTTTTCAATCAATTGCAAGCAAATTATAAACCAATAATAACAGTAGTAGTAGTAGTAGTAGTAGTAGTAGTAGTAGTAGTAGTAGTACACTGTACAAATTCACGGTGGGATCTACTAGATCTCCCTGTAATTGGTGAATGTCAATTCCATTCAATGATCGGCTACTGGGTAAGACATTAGAAGCTGATCGGCTACTGGGTAAGACATTAAAAGACGATTATCTGGAGATTCTAGACCGTAATTACATCTCGGAGGTGGAATTTACTGTTTTTGACCGTAAAACTGACAAGCATAGGGCTGCCCCCTAGCGAACACTTTCTAAACAGCGACGCCATGAAACGCCGCCTGTGGAGTATACATGTAGGTAGTGGCAGCAGTGGAAATAGTAGCAGTTGCAGTAGCAGAGGCGGTGGTAGTAGCTATGATGATGATGATGACGATTATGAGGATTATGATGATAGTAATGATGATGGTGATAGTAGATATGACGATGACGATGATAGGTATGATGTTGATGAATGATGATGATGATAATATTGATGATAACGACGACGATGATGACGATCTCGAAGTTGTAGTAGTTGTAGTAATAATAAAAGTATTAGTAATTGGAATAGTTGCAGGAGTAGCAGCAATAGTAGCAGTGAAATTGGTAGTACTTATGATGCAGCTGATGATGATGACGACGACGATAATGACGACGAGGAAACTGTAGAAGTAGTAGCGATAGTAGTGGTGACAATGATGAAGTCGACGATAACAATTATGATGATGACAATGACTATGAATATGATACCGATGCTGTTGATGCTAGTGAATAGGATGATGATAATAGTTTTGATGATGATGATGATGATCGTGATGATGACGAAGACTTCTACTACGATGATGAGAAAGATGACAA
The DNA here is from genome assembly GCA_949752735.1 of Lumbricus terrestris. NCBI lineage: Eukaryota > Metazoa > Annelida > Clitellata > Crassiclitellata > Lumbricidae > Lumbricus > Lumbricus terrestris. The sequence continues at coordinate 52,396,833 of OX457044.1, forward strand.
AGATGCAGATGTATAGTATTAGTAGTGATGACAATGATGATGATGGTGATGATGATGATGATGATGATGATGATGATGATGACGATGACGATGACGATGACGATGACGATGACGATGACGATGACGATGACGATGACGATGACGATGGTGGTGGTGGTGGTGGTGGTGGTGGTGATGATGGTGATGATGGTGATGATGATGATGATAGATGATTGATATGCTGATGACGATGATGATGATGTTGTTGTTGTTGTTTTTGATGAAGATTATTATTATGATGAGGATGATGATGAAGTTAGGTAGAGTAGGTTGTAGTGGCAGCAGTAGTAGTTGTAGTTTTTAGCTATCTTAATTTTCATGGATCTTCGTCTATACACCTCTGTGTTTCTTCCGCTGTCTTATTGGTGTGTCTGTATGTTTGTCCAGTCATCAGTCTGAGTCTATGTTTCCGCACTCAACACCCTCTAGCCGTTCTCTGCGTGTCAAATCCGTTGCATATCTATCATCTATCATCATCGCCCCTGCCACCCTCTACTCGACCATCAAGGTGACCGCTAATTGCCTCGTATGATGCTTCTGGTCGTCGTAATCAGTCTTATCTGTGGGTCGGAATGCGGTCAGCGTGAGTTGTATAGTGAATACTCCACGGTGAGAATTGCAGGGGCGAGGGGGTTTCAACCCCCCAGTCTTTCTTGTGCCCCATAGTCAAATCTTGTTTTTCACACCCCAATTCCAAGTTTATTATAGGCTAACCCCTCCAGCTATTTTTCCACAATTCTCACACTGGAATACTCTCAAGAATGAGGATGATAGCAAACTTCGATTCTCCCACATCTCTTCATTCGCAGCTGAACAATTTGAATAGCGGCTCGTATACAATTCAAAATTTTTATTTTGATCCTCAAGTCTCAGTTGGGTCTTGCTCAGAAGTAGACTATCTTTGTTATCTTATGCTCCTCCCATTTCTGCCACTTCGCTGCATCTTCTTAGATCCTCTGGTCGGCTTGACCTCTTCATACACCACGTCCGTAGTTCCATGACTTAATCCAGATGCCTGGCCTGTATAGGTCTTTCTCTATGGTTCCCTTCAGTTCGCTTGCCATCCTTTATGTAATCATTCCTATTATTTCTATCGTCACAAAACCTGCCTTTTCTCTCGTAGTTGAACGCACTGAGAGCTCTTCTGAAAAGACCCTTGCAGCGAGAAGCGCCTTATAATTGGTCAGATACATACAATGAAATGACGGTGACGACGACGATCATAAGGCGACGACGTGTACGATTAGCGTAAGATGATGATGATGATGATGATGATGATGATGATGATGATGATGATGATGATGATGACGACGACGAGGAGTACGTCGAGAGCGAATACACCAGTAATGATGATGATGATCACCACGAAGAAGACGAATATCATGGCCACAAAAATGACGATGACGGAGAGATGATGATAATGAGAGCGCTACATAACACTAAGTAAGTTTGTATATTGGCGCATGTCCGTCATAAGAAACAGGTGCAGAAAATTTTCCACCATTTATCCAGGTCATCACCCACCCTAACGGCCGGCGAAGTCCCTACACGTAACAAACGATTCATTAATCAGAGGCCAGGACACCCGTCGTCCGTCCCAGGGATCAGCTCTGTAAGTCGATATCTCGGGCCTTGTTCGCAAGCTCTTATAACGCTGGTTTCAGGTCACGCCAGATGTGAATATAACATTAAGTTCAAATTCTCAATTAGCATTTCTCAAAGCATGCACAACAACATAGGCCTTCAATTCATACATGCATACAAAGTATTACATACATACATACATACATACATACATACATACATACATACATACATACATACATACATACATACATACATACATACATACATACATACATACATACATACATACATACATACATACATGCATGCATGCATGCATGCATGCATGCATACATACATACATGCATACATACATACATCATCGTCGTCGTCGTCGTCGTCATTATCATCATCATATACCATGCTTGGCGAATCGCACGTAGGTGTCCGACGATATTTATATTTGAAGCTTCTGGGGTCAGATTTCAGTCGTCTTGGCTCTTTCTAATTGTCAGCGCATCGACACTAACAGACTCTCCCTTTCATCCGGGCATTGGACCGGCACGAGGATCGGTTTTGGGTTTATGACCTACAATGTCTTCCACAAGGCGGGGGGGGAGATTTCGTCCACGTTTGCCAGCTGTTTCAGGGTTCCTGCTGAGCAATCCCACCTCGCGTAGCTCCCTGCAGATGGCACCTCGGCCGAGGCTTTCTTCGCTGATGCCCATACCCTCTGTAGACTTCCCCTACTTTACAACGCTGAGGAGTTGGTTGGGCTTGAGGGTATATACATTCATGATAATACATACATATATACATACATACATACATACATACATACATACATACATACGCACATACATACATACATACATATATTACACACATACATACATACGTACGTACGTACGTACGTGCGTGCGTGCGTGCGTGCGTGCGTGCGTGCGTACGTACGTGCGTGCGTGCGTGCGTGCGTGCGTGCATGCATGCATGCATGCATGCATGCATGCATACATACATACATACATACATACATACATACATACATACATACATACATACATACATACATACATACATACATACATACATACATACATACATACATACATAGCTGGAGAGAAAACTTAATATAGGAGACTGTGCATGACATTTTGAATGAAAAACGTGCAGGAACGAGCAACGAGTATATAAATCGAAACGGTTACATTAGCAATCGACTCACTATTAATCTTTCATCTTGACGGAAGGGGCGCTCTGCGGCTGCATTCGACGCTCTTGATGAGGCAATAAAGATAAAGGCGTATAAGACTCGTATAATCGGTTCATACGGACCCCCCCTCCACCTCTAATGACTTCTATAATGACTTTCCACCAGATGCCATCTCAGTCGACACGGCCCAAGTCACGGTGCCTTTAACCGTGGCATTGATTCGATCATCATTGACGTTTGCTGCGGATTTGACCGGACCTCCTTCTAAAGGTAAACGTTTGCATTTTTTAATCGAAACACTTATATACTGATATTCAATTCAATTCAATAACCATGGGCACAGTGCCCGTAGGAGTCCAATGCCCTCCTCATAATGTCTCTCCATTCCATTAAACCGATTATACTGATATGGTGAACTGAATGTCATGGTTGCGTTTCGGACTGTGTAGTGTGTAGGCCTAAATGTGTTCGGTTTCATATAGAGGCTGTATTATAGCCCTGCTAATTTTTCAATGAATTGATACGGTGATATTCTTCACCACCACTTCCCGTCTGATTAGACGCCACAAGGTTTGAGTCTCTCTTCATAGTTCAGCGCGGGTCCTTTGCAAAGGTACAAGTGCAATACAATATAGCATAATATAATATAATAATATAATATAATGTAATGTAATGTAATGCAATGCAATATAATGTAATGTAATGTCATGTAATGTAATGCAGTGTAATGTAAAGTAATATAATATAATAATATAATGTAATGTAGTGTAGTGCAGTGCAGTGCTGTGTAATGTAAAGCAGTGTAATATGCATTTATGTATGTATGTAGGTATGTATGTATATATGTATGAACCTACATATGCCATACATACATATCATACATTGTGGGAGCACGGTAGTGCAGTGTCTATGTTCGTTGCCTTGCAGTCGGAATTTTGCAGGTTCGAATCCAACTCAAGCTGCCTGTATGTCTGCATGCATGACATTGTATGTATGTTAGTATATATTATGAAATTGTATGCAGGCTATGTATGTAATTATGTATGTACATATGTATGTAAGTATATATTTATGGCATTGTATGTAGGCTATGTATATAATTATGCATGTATGTATGTGTGTATGTATGTATGTATGTATGTATGTATGTATGTATGTATGTATGTATGTATGTATGTATGTATGTATGTATGTATGTATGTATGTATGTAGCTATGTATGTATGTATGTATGTATGTATGTATGTATGTATGTATGTATGTATGTATGTATGTATGTATGTATGTATGTATGTATGTATGCATGCATGTATGCATGTATGCATGTATGTAATATGTTTATATTTCTGTATGTATGCATGTATGTATGTATGTACGTCAGCACGCACATATAAATGCATGTACATATAATTATATGCATATTATATGTATTTATTCAATGATATAGGGACTTCTCGGGCGCGCTCACGACTGAAAAGGACGGTGTAAGATGTATAGCACTGAGATTCGCGCACTTGAGTAAACAGCAATAATTAAATATAAAATGCAATAATTCCATAGAAGATAACAATAACGGTGATTGTATTAGTAGAAGTAGCAATATCAGTAGTGGCTGAGGTCGTTGTAGTGATAATAGTAATGATGATGATGATGATGATGATGATGATGATGATGATGATGATGATGATGATGATGATGATGATGATGATGATGATGATGATGATGATGATGATGATGATGATGATGACGATGAGGATGACGATGACGACGACGATGATGATGAAGATGATGATGAAGGTGATGGTGGTGATGGTGGTGGTGGTGTTAATGATGATGATGACGATGATGATTTTGATGATTATGATAACGATGATCATGGTTATGATGATGGTCATTATCATAATGATGATGATGTTGATGACAATAATAATAGTAATAATAGCAGTAATAGCCACATAATGAACATAATTACCCGTGGCTGTTTGATTAATAGCCACTACTGCTGCTTGACCTGCAATCATGAGGTTCTTGAATTTAGTGAGTTGTTTTAATAATTTTTTTCTGTTTTAGGAACTTTCGCAGCATCTGCACGTTCTTTGCTGCGCCTATGTCGTCTTTGTGATCTTATAATTCAGGGCACGAGTGAGTAAGTTTTCAATGTTTCTCCAAATTATAACCTTTATAATGATTCTGACATTGATATTTATAAATTTGAAATAGATAAGTGCAATTTGATATCTGCTACTGATAACGCAGCGAACTAGGCCTACCATATAGCTTGTGTATATTGAATCTATCAGGCAGCCTTGAGGAAATTACAGAGCAATGACGGAGCTTGTCTTTATACCGGCAAACCACACCTACATATTATGTAGTAATGGGTGCATGTACAATTATACATAGATCTACATATAGTGGATGTGGCGATGGGTACAAACAAATGCGGTGGTTAGTGCTTACGAATAGAGGGATGAGTACACAATCATAGATGAATGGCGGGAGTAACCTGTATGCATAATTATAGAAATTGATTTCGACACGGGACGCAGGTAGTAGGAGGGGAGAGGGAAGGAGATGGCAGGAGGGAAGTCGATTTAACATCCACACTGCACTGTCCTCTACAGGCGGAAACCTGAAAGTCATTACAGCGCTTTATAACACTAATCACCCCCCACGATGACCACCCCAAGCGCCAGACAGTTAAGAGTCCCCCTGGTGGATCCAACAGGCCGGGGAGTCAATCATGACAGATTCGAAAAGGACGGAGTGAACCGTTACAAGAGCGACGGGTATTAGGAGAGACACCGAAGAATAATTAGTCAGACATCAAGAAACACCAAACTACAGAAAAGGGGAACGAAAATGGGATGGGTGCGTCATACACGTGTGTATATAGTGTTGGTATGCATATAAATATATAAAAAATATGTGTTGGATAGGCTTAAGTCAGAACGTTGACAGAGAGATACAACAAGGCAAACAAACCACAGTAATAGAAATCATGAGTTCAACGTAGTAATGAAATCCATCTACAGAGCTGTTCAGATACGTCGACGAAGACACAGACAAATAGGCCACACCTCCCAACACCATCATCATCATCATCGTCATCGTCATTGTCATCATCATCTCGTCGTCGTCGTCGTCATCGTCATCGTCATCATCATCATCATCATCACCTACTTTGCAGTAGGTCTCTGTTCTGTAGTTAAGCTTTTGTTATTTTTTCTTTTTCATAATTGTTTATATCTCAACAGCGTTGAGCTTTTCAGTTTACATTTTTGTGTATGTTTGCTTCTTTCTCCGTCTCTCAGCATAAGTTGCCTGATTCTGTTTTGTCAGTTTTGTTAATCACAGTGTTGATTTTTTTGCACGATTTTGTCATGGCCACCTCACATCGTCAATTCATTATATTAGTTGGTGTCCCTAGACAGCGGGATTATTTTATCCCTTTAGGGCCCACTTTTTGTAACCAATGATCAAAATGTGAAAACCTGTTATACTTCGGTTGCAAATAAAACATTTGATTGATTGATTGATTGATCATCATCATCATCATCATTATCATCATCATTATCATCATCGAAGACACAGACAAATAGGCCACACCTCCCCTCATCATCACCATCATCGTCATCATCATCTTCGTCGTGGTCGTCGTGATCATCATCACCTGCTTTAGCCTCGCGTAATAGACAGGCAGACAAGAAGAGACACCCTGGAAAAACTGATGAAACAGGCAGGCAGGAAGAGACACCCTGGAAAAACTAATGAAACAGACAGACAAGAAGAGACACCCTGGAAAAACTGATGAAACAGACAGACAAGAAGAGACACCCTGGAAAAACAGATGAAACAGGCAGACAATAAGACACTCTGGAAAAACTGATGAAACATGCAGACAAGAAGAGACACCCTTGAAAAACTGATGAAACAGACAGACAAGAAGACACCCTGGAAAAACTAATGAAACAGACATACAAGAAGAGACACCCTGGAAAAACTGATGAAACATGCAGACAAGAAGAGACACCCTGAAAAAACTGATGAAACAGGCAGACAAGAAGAGACACCCTGGAAAAACTGATGAAACAGGCAGACAGGAAGAGACACCCTGGAAAAACTAATGAAACAGACAGACAAGAAGAGACACCCTGGAAAAACTGATGAAACAGACAGACAAGAAGAGACACCCTGGAAAAACAGATGAAACAGGCAGACAATAAGACACTCTGGAAAAACTGATGAAACATGCAGACAAGAAGAGACACCCTTGAAAAACTGATGAAACAGACAGACAAGAAGACACGCTGGAAAAACTAATGAAACAGACATACAAGAAGAGACACCCTGGAAAAACTGATGAAACATGCAGACAAGAAGAGACACCCTGAAAAAACTGACGAAACAGGCAGACAAGAAGAGACACCCTGGAAAAACAGATGAAACAGGAAGACAAGAAGAGACACCCTGAAAAAACTGATGAAACAGGCAGACAAGAAGAGACACCCTGATAAAACTGTTGAAACAGGCAGACAAGAAGAGACACCTTGAAAAAACTGATGAAACAGTCAGACAAGAAGAGACACCCTGATAAAACTGTTGAAACAGGCAGACAAGAAGAGACACCCTGGAAAAACTGATGAAACAGGCCGACAAGAAGAGACACCCTGGAAAAACTGATGAAACAGGCAGACAAGAAGAGACACCCTGATAAAACTGATGAAACAGGCAGACAGGAAGAGACACCCTGGAAAAACTGATGACAAGCAAATCTCTACATGAACTTAATCAATACAGTGTCTAGTAAGTCCTGGTGAAGACACACACAGATCGGACCGAAAAAGACGCCTCCGAGGTTTTTGCAAATATTATAGACCAGGCTTGGTATATGAAGATTACACTGTTATAAGCAAATCATGTAAAAATTTGCTAACAGGCGTTTCTATAATAATTTGACTCTGCTGAAAACGAAAATCGCGGTTAGGAAGCTGGAAATTTTGGCGTTGCATGGGAAAACAAGTTGGCGGACAAATTGTCGGTCAATTGCTTCACCTATAGCTATTGTAAAAGTATTGTATGTGAATATATTCAACGTTCCCTCTAAGCTGCGCGGACGCGCAGCTCAATAGAAAACGCCGCGCAGTAGTTTCAAATTTCCGCGCAGAAATTTTGGTAGGAAGTGCTTATAAGCTAATGTTTTATTGAATTTGAGGCAAGTCATTGATTTATTAGTTCATCGTTTTCCAACGAGTGGTCAATATCCGTCTGCGTGGCCTTCTACCGAGCTGCCATCTAGCTATCCGACAGTCTATTGTCCCAGGCGAATTCCCCAACTAATTACTATACCCCCACCACGGAGCTTTGTAATGACTGGACGCAGTTTGGAAGCATAATATTATATGTTCTGAGGAATTTGAGGGAAGATCTAAGCACGGCTATCAAGAGATTAATGCCCAGATGCGAGCTGAGAATCACAACCAGGGACACCTGTTAATAGATAATCACAAGGGATGCTCGAACCTCGTCTTCAGTGTCTATCTGTCAGTCATTAACTGGAAAGTCTTGGCGACTCCTGCTTTGACCCGAAACCAGAAGACTAGCTTAACACCGGCCAATTTAGATGTGATGCTGATTCTTATCAGCTCCTCTGCCGTCACAGGCGGCTGCTCCGGCTGGCAAGTTAGCTTCCAACAGGTGGTTCCAAAGAACCCTCCACTAGGTGAGAGTGGACACTTGAAAACCCGTATATTGCAGGCCTGCCTTTCAATCAGCATGGTCGGCTTCCACTTCGGAAGTTGGTTTAATACTGTGTAATATTTGGTAGTGAGTGAAATTTTCAAACTACGTCGAAACGTAAAGCGAAGGAGAGTACCGGGTATATGAAACAGTTTTTTCAAAGAAAACGTGTTCTTCTAAGTATAAAACTGATTGACTTAACGAGATGGTAGAGACGGAGCTTCCAACGTCAGTAGAACACAGACGAACGAGACTATTATAGGTTTTGGACTGGAAGTCAATATCGACAGAATTTATCAAATATGGTCGTCGCAGAGAGATAGGAAGTAGAAACTTTAACGCTGAACGTTATTTTGATGCTAGATAAAGTACTAAAGAACTACATATAGCCTCCTTCATCATGTAGTCTCAGGTAGGTCTAGTTGAGTTTTTGGCTTGGTAGGCCTCTCCTTCATCGCATCATAATATTTTCGTTTGCAATAAGTATTAAAACCCATACGTGATTTCTGCACCATGCATTATCTTTAATAAAAAGGGACATAATTACAGACGTGTATTAGTGTAGTTAATTGGCCTCCATTTTTTTCAAACATAAATTTAATGATTATGAAAATGTGGTGTTCGTGTGAAAAATTAGGTTGCTAAAGCAACCGTCAGTTCCGCGCACACAGGAAAAATATTAGAGGGAACGTTGTATAATGTGATGGGAGCACGATTTTAGACTCTAAATTAATATTATAGGTTTCAAGGAATGCAATGGAACCAAAAACACACAAGCAGCACTGCAGAGAAAATCAAAATGGCGGACAAAATGGCGGCCAGGAGCTTAAACGGTTATAAGTGAAGTTATGTATGCAACAGAAATATTTTTTCAGAGCCTTATTCAACACTGCAATGGAATCAAGGTCACTTATGACGCACTACAGGAAACAAAAATGTTGGACAAAATGTCGACCCGAAGCTTAGTATGGCTATAAGTGAAATCATATGTCTGATGGAAACATGATTTTAGAGTCTAATTCAACATTTTAAAGGTCAAGGAATGCGATAGAATCAATATCGTAGGGGGGACTCGGGGCTGGTTGCAACATTTTTCATATTTTCATGTGTAACATTTTATCTTTAGAGCTATCTGGAAACTGTTTGGCCCATAGGAATCAGTTATATCTCAGCATCAAACAAGCTATTGTTCCGATCTCAGTGACCAAGCATGTACCCACAATAACTGACTGAACAGAGGGCTTCAAAATGTTGCAACCAGCCCCGGACCGGGGTTGGTTGCAACGACCTTCGGGGAAGGTTGCAACAGCATTGAAAGTAGTCTAGATATTCAAACAAGGTTGCCTAGCTCTGGAGCCAACTGAGGCCTGCCTGTGCATCTAGATTTTAAGAATGTATTAATTAAGCAAATTTAAAAATTCAGAGTATCGAGAGCATCAAAAAGATAAAAAAAAGCACTGTTTTGTACTAATAATTGTCATGCGAAAAGTGTGATAAGTATTCTCCAATGGCCTATAACTGATATGGTTGGACAGGTTACTTCTACCTAACTGGGTTAATGATGTTCAAAATTACATTTAAAATGTGGGATTATTCCAAGTCGTCAGAGTTGTTTTCAGGGACATGTAGAATCGATTCCAGTGTGAGAGTTACGGTTGTCCATCCACCAAAGAGATTGTAAACTAGATTTATTATATATGCACAAGAAATCGTCTCATAGCCTACAGATGAAGAAGCTTGTGTTTGTCATCCATCCGCAGTATTGGCATTCAGAACATCTAGAAATAGGTTTCATGAAGTTAACTCGCTCAAAAAACAATGGAGGCACAGAATTCCTACCAACATCCTGTGCAAACCTCAAAGTCTCTAATTGTCTTCTTTCATCGGATGTCAACACATCAATCTGCGTTATGCTTCTGTTTGTCAGAACCTCTAAATTCCGTTGAACAGTGGTTACTACGGTTTCATCGAGATTGTAAAATTTAAAATAATGTCAATTGCTTGGAAGCTTTAACCGAAGATATTTCATCATGAGTTTATAGCGCTTTCATTGAAGCTTTCTAAACTCGAAGCCTCTGGTGTTCACTGAACCTTGGTTTCGCAACTTAAACCCCGAAGGCCAGTCTTTAGCAGCAGCGGCAGGCATAGCACACCATTGAAAGGAAGTTCATATTAAACTTAGTGGCACTTTGGTAAATACAACAAGTTCACTTGCTTCCACAATAATCCATAATAGATGACACCAACCATCAGCAATATTATAGTCAGTAAATGATTTTGTTACCTACTGGATAAGTCGGTGTTCCCGATAAGCAAATTTGCTTCCTGAATATATCGCCACAATATTGAATAATCAAATATGTGAATTTAACAGCCCAAGACTAGCACTACTATCAGTGAGTTCTTTTTCTACACCGATAATTGCTTCTTTACTAGCAGAACCGCAATCAGTTTTCGCTAAACAATTTCTCATCGTCGCGGTTAGTTTAGAGGTTAAAAATAAACCAACAAAGGTCATTTGATTAGAGCATGTGACATGGCTTGCAACATGTTGCAACCATCCCCGAAAAAAATGTTGCAACCAACCCCGAAGCAATGCCTAGACAGTGTTATGGAACAAATTTCGACGGCACTGATTATAAATAAAATGACTAAATGCATTTTCAAGCTTAATTACTTGTCCAACTAATAGAACTAAACCGAAAAATATTTCTTCAAAACATTCGGCTATATAACGAAAAAGCACCGACAAATTTACTTTCGATTGCCATTTTTTTCACTTTTCGGTAGTCATTATCAATTGCCTGCTTAGAAATTAGGACACACTGGTCTAAAATGTATCCTTTACAAAAAGTTTGCTTAATTTTGAGTTGCTATTATGTAGCGCCGAAATATCGATGGTGTTGCAACAAACATGTGATGCAACCAGCCCCGTTCTCCCCTATAGGTGGCAGTGACAATAAACAAAAATGGCGGACGAAATGGCGGTCAGAATCCCAAAATTTACCACAAGTGAAGACATGATTGTATGCAAAAGGAACTTGATTTAAGTTTTTACAAGGTCTTTGCGAGATTACATCTCCCATGCTGTGGAAGTTATGTAAGCTTACATTGCAGATGCTACAATGTTCACTTATTTGTCCAGACAATGGTCATTCAAATTATCACAATTTCCTCAACAAGTCTTAAAACGAAGAATCTTCGTCCTTAGCTACAGAGAATGAACGGTGCTACCGAATAGCACTTCGCGAACGAACCAGAAGATCCGCTTGGTCCACCAACTGAAGAGTGTATCGACGCTGGACACCCGAAGTGGAAAAACAGTTCTTGCAGATGTAATGGGCTAATCGCTCAAAGCACCGCCTAACCAACCCACAGACCCTGTTGGCAATCCGCTGCGGGAAAGGGAGCAAATGCAAGACATCACACATGTAGGCTAATATGAGACATGAACAAATTTTGCGATATGCCCATAAGTCGCGACGCAGTTCATCTGACCCCTTCCAGACAAATTATTGATGGACAAGCAATGATACAAGCAACCGGAAACCTTCAAAAGAGAAGACATTATAGTGACCTGGCAGATACAATGCTCACCTGCGTAAATGTATTCCTATCTCCTGGTTTCGATCTTACTTAATTGAACACTCAGTCTCAGATGATCATAATAATTATCTGGAAACTTCAGGTCTGATTGGGTCCTTGTCTTTGTGTGTGACAGAGCTAGAGTTCTCTGTCTTAAGGCCAATTCTATTCATTTTGTAAATTGCAGATAGGTCAATTACTACTGTTATTTTAAAGCAATCTTTCTCACTGGTCACTACTCATTTGCTCTGTACATGTAACCAACTTTACTCGCTCCTCGTATTTCCAACTGGGGTTTGCTCCGAAAGATCTCAGAGATCTCATTCACTCTCCTCATTCTACAATCTACAATTCTACAGCCTCCCTCAGGACCTCTTTGCTCTTCGAACTGCAATGATCCGTTTGTCCCGTGATCATAGGCGCAATCACGTCCTAAAAGTTGGGGGGACCATAATGAATCACGTCCTAAAAGTTGGGGGACCATAATAGTAAAGCTAGGGGACCACTCAAAAGTTGGGGGAGACGCGTCCCGTGGGTCCCATAGGGTGGTGGCGCCTATGCCCGTGATCAAAAAACACTTTGGCCCAAACTAGATCATTTTCCACCATGCCCATACACTCCGGAAAGCCCTCCATTTTACTATGCGTGTTCTTCCTAGATGTATTTCTATCTATCCTAAAACTCAATTTCTTCTCTTGGCGTACTCACACTGGAAGTGCTACTGAATGGTCAAGTAGAGAAGTGGGTGATTTCGGTGGTTAAAACTCCACCATTGGCCTAGAAAAAAGTTTCTGATGGTTAATTATCCACTTGATTAAGAAAAACAAAACAATTGCTTTTAGTAACAATTGTTTTTCTTACTTTATTCCCTTTGTTACTTTATTCCATTTTTATTTACTGTAGGCCTAATAATGTTGGATTGGTGTCAGAAAGGGCATCCGGTCAGGCAAAAGAACATAATAAATTCCTGGCTACACCACTGCCCCTCTGAATAGCTCCTTCTGCGACAGACGCTTTAAAAATGTTCAGATACAGATACGATATTAATTATTTATTAATGTTGTCGTTTCGTTTTCTTAGAGTGCGATCATCCGCAAAACTATTCAGTATTTTAATCTGATATATATTTCTAAACGTTTGTGCTTCTGTTCGTATGTATGCACAGTATATTGTCCCAAGAAAGGCTCTGAAACGGCAGGTGTAAGAGCTTCAAAATATTTTTGAAACACATTCTCATGCAAATGTATAGTTCAACACGACTGTTCTCAGCTCTTAAGTCACTTTAAAGCCCGAGATATGAACGGTGGGGTTGCGGACGAGTTACGGCTGGGATGGGGTGGATAGCGAGAGTGGGGTTGGATCGAGTTGGCGGGCAGGGGTGGTGTGGCGGGGGAGCGTTAACGTCCAATTTACCGGGAGATGCCGGGTACCCCAGAGGGTGGAGGTCTGTGGGCTGTGTGGTGGTCAAAACCAAAATTTTCCGGGCTAAGTCAAACCGGCTAGATATTATTGAAATTCCGCTTAATAACTGTTTAACCGCCAACGGCGAGAATGACGTAGAAAAATGACTTGAGTCGAAATGACGTCAGGCTAATTGACGACCGCCCGACTCGATAATAATGATTGTGCAATGTTTAAGTAGCGTCTTGTTGCATCGTTAACTACCTGTCGAAATTTAAAATGTCCATATTTCGGAATTTAAAGTGGGTCGAGAGGTGAAAATAACTGCAGTGACCTATAAATTTGCATAAGGTTTGCCAAAAAATTCAACACCCTAATTGGTGCCGCTTCAGAGCTATCTGGGGCAGACACACATGCCCACAGAATGACAAACTTTGAGTAATAGGCCTATCTATTAGATGCTGCGTATTTTCCTTTGCAAGCTTGTTTAAAGCTGTAGGATTAATGCTAATTCAATGCTGTTTTGTTAATATTCACACACAGGACAATGAATACAAAGTTGCTGAGGACGATATCGCTTGTACTATCCTAGCGTTCATGAACGAGGACGGCGATGATGAGCTAGATGACTTTGGCTTAAGCGGTGATCACGAACGAAGAATACAGCGATGGAGCTGGGTTCCTCTATGCCGTGCTCATGCTCTTGAATGCGACTTTTCATTACACGTTGCCCGTTTCAGCTGATATATTTATTAGCGGTTGCTTCTATGGTGGAGTTGAAATATTTAATCATTGGACATAGTTGTCTAACAGCTGTGCTTCATTTTATTTCAAAAGGCTTGTTTCTCATGCTTCTCAATTTATAAAGCAAATTTTCTGTGTGTTCGGTCCCTCTGTTATTTCACGAGCTTTGAAGACTTAAAGTGGTAGGTTCATTCACATGAAATTGGATTCATAGCAATCTTTCTTTGAGATCCTTGGCCTCTGTCTTTTTTCCGCATGCGTTTAAGGGCCACTTTCTTTTATAAGGTTGTAGGCCCTATTGTGTTTTGACGGGGTTGCTTCTAAAGAGTCTCCCTTGTGTTGGGATTTGAAGCGTTCATTTACTTATAATTATAATTTTTATTTAAAAAAATAAAAGCTGCATTATTAAATATTCGTTCAGTGATGAGATGTCTAAAATGCTTCTCAAAGCTTTGCAGAACACTGAGTTTTGAAGGGTTGCTACTTTCAAAGATGTGTACATTTTTGATACATTTTGAACAATATATAATAAATATGACTTAAGCTTGGATTAAAATTTTGTTTTTGTTTTGGCTTTGGAGTTCTTTACAACGTATTTCGATGATTTAAAGGTTTATTTGCGAAAGATTGACTGTTTAATTTTTTGCTTTTACTTTCTAAACGTTATGAGTTTAGTGCTTCGTGTTATATGCTTAGTCATTGACTGCAAGTGTTTATGCTTTTTGTCGTATGATTTTAAAGTGATGGTTTTACATTAAGATGCTGTTTTGGAAACAAACATATCAAAACTGGATATTGAAGCAAGTAAAGAATTAAAAAAGAGCTCCTTAAGAAATTTCAATATTCAGGTTTTCAATAATGACTTGTTCGTGTTAGTTAAGATTTATACTGCATTTTACCAGTATATAGTAAGATATTAATTGAAATCACCTAAATCATTATGTTGTATTTTTGTTGGTGATTGTGTATTTTTTGGATATTGTCTACTTTTATATGCTGTTGTTGTGAATTATATTTGGTTAAAATGGCTCATTGAGCTATTAAACTTGCCTTCAGTTAAGGATATATTTAAGTTGCCTGCTGTAGTTTATTTGCAGAAGGGTTAGTCTTTAAACATTTTACTCTTGTCTTTTTAACAGTAAGACGTTAGAGTTTATAATTTTTGTGTGCTTATGTATTGATTGCAAGGGGGTGATCGACAGTACAGTAGTTAGCGCGCTGGACTGTCGACCGAGAGGTCGGGGGTTCAATTCCCCGCCGGGGCAGAAATTTGTATCGAGATTGCTGTTCAACAAGCACCCCTAGCCGACTCAGCTATGATGTGTACACTGATCTACACGGCCAGTGGATAATGAGACGGTGAAGGAGAGGATTGGCCACCGCCCTCATATGCCAAGGCCTTGAAAATGAAGTCGCTAACACTTCATACCCATTGTCATCCTCCGGGCTATCTAGAAGGCATATCATTGATTACAAGTGTTTATGCTGTTTATTGTTTGATTTTAAGGTGATCGCTTTACTTTAAGATGTTGTTTTGTAAATAAAGTTTATTTAAAACTGGATTATCTAGCAATTTTAGATTATAAAAAGAGCTTCTGTTAGGTTAAGTGTAAAGGACTTTTCAATGTTGAGGGCTTTCAATAATTATTTGTTCTGGGTTTGTCAAGATCCCTCCTATCCTAGTATATCGAAGAAATAGTTTGCAGCTGCATCCTTTCTAACGTCAAGTAAGACCATGGAAGAGATGTAAGGCATTCACCTATGCAAGATTTGAACCTCGAGCTTTTAGAATTTTTGAGCCAAGGTTCCCATTGCAAGAATAAAAGTTTCTGTGAACGCATTTTACAACATTTAAAATACCAGGCATGACCGTATAAATCGCAGCGATATGCGGTGAAAAACAGTAAAAATACGAGACATGACCGTGGGAAATCACTGTGACTACAATAAAATACACTAAAGATACGAGACATGACCGTATAAACTACTGGGAAATACATTAGAAGATATTTTTAAATACGAGATATGACTGTATAAATTACGGTAAAATACATTCAAAATATTAAAAAATGAGAGTCATGACCGTAGAAATTACGGTGAAATACATTCGAATATAATAAAGAATACGAGATAAGACCGTATAAATTAACGTAAAATACATTAAAAACATCAAAATGAGATTCGTGACCGTAGAAATTACGGTGAATTACATTGTAAAATATTGAAAAATACGAGATATGACCGTTTAAATTAATGTGAAATACATTCAAAATTCATAAAAGTACGAAACCTGACCGTAGAAATGACGGTAAAATACATTCACAATCATCATAAATACGAGACGTGACCGTAAAAAATTACGGTAAATTACGGTCAGATTACTTTCTTTTACCGTAAATTTTTACGGTCATATGAGCGTAACTATTACAGTCAAGAATAAAGTACTGTCCGCCGTAATTTTACGGTCATTTCCTGTGTACAAAGCTGCCAGGAAATGCCCGTAAAAATACGGTGAAATTTCTAACAGTGTAGTAGTAGTAGTAGTAGTAGTAGTAGTAGTATTAGTAGTAGTAGGAGCAGCAGCAGCAGCAGCAGCAGCAGCAGCAGTAGTAGTTGTTGTAGTAGTAGTAGTAGGAGCAGTAGTAGTAGTAGTAGTAGTAGTAATTATTATTAGTTGATTACCATTAGTAGTGGCAGTTAATACTAAATTTGTAATTATTGGTGGACAATGGTGATCGATGAATAAGAGTATGTATGATTATAATTTCTTTGTTGTGCATTGTCTTTGTGTGTTTTTAGAATCCCTGCGGAAGACGGAAGATGGCAGGAAGACGGATTTGTCTTCATCAGACGAAGACGACGACTACACGGAAATCATTGAATCTGATCCGGAGGAGATTGACAGCAGCCCCTCAAAGAAAGTCTTCGGTAAATCAACGTTCTACAACTGTTCTGTTCAGGGTGAGAATTTCCGGGGTTTGGGGGGTTTCAACCCCCCAGTATTTCTTAGAGCCCCATAATAAAATCTGTTTTTCACACCCCAATTCCAAGTGGATAATGGTCCATCCCCCCAGTTATTTTTAGACAATACTTACACTGGTTCTGTTGTACAGTCCAGATTATCCTATCCTAAACCAATCGAATATCGTCTGATCCAGTGTAATGTGGTCTGAACCAGTCAAATCTGGCCTGAATATAATTTAATGTGGTCTAAACCAGTCTAATCCGGTTTAATGTAGACTTAACCAGCCAAATCTGGACTGATCCAGTCTAATGTGGTCTGAACCAGTCTAATCCAGTTTAATGTAGTCTGAACCAGTCTAATCCAGTTTAATGTAGTTTGAACCAGTCTAATCCAGTTTAATGTAGTCTCATTCTGTCTAATGTAGCTTAATCCAGTTTAATTTGACCTAAACCAGTCTGATCCAGTTTAATGTAGCCTCAGCCAGTCTAATCTGGCCTGATCCGGTTTGATGTGGTCTAAACCAGTCTGACCCAGTAGTCTGAAGTTCTGAACCAGTCTAATTTGATCTGATCCGAGTTAGTCTAGTCTGATAAATTCTTCATCTGGTTTCGGATAGGTGCTTCAAGATGGATCATTTGTATTTCAATGGAGAATAATAAACAGAAATGAGATAAGCAATCTGCAAATGCCAGCTTGAATGAGAGCCACTGAATCTTATGTGCAATTGTGCATCTGCATAATAACGAGTTAGGCATCACCATTCACCACCACTATATAAATTATTAATGTTCAGTAAATAACATTTTAATATAAGAACATTTTACATAATTATAATTTGATCGTGGCTGTACGTAGTTTTTTCCATGTTCTTCCAACAGACATGCGCAGTCGACCGCCTCTTCCGCCTCCACCGGAGTTGGTTTCAACAGACATAGTGCGTCAGAAGACAGAGCCAGCAATCATGAAACGGAATCAGTCCTTGCATTCCAAGATCAGGACGTTTTCCTGCCCCTCTCCGCCATTTATTCCAGGTTCCTGCGAGTTCCGGTTTCCACCGGATCGCTGTTCTCCTCGGTCAAATGTTCCCCGGTCACTTGGGTCTCAGAGTGAACTGTCACCCATTCCTTCGAGGTCTTCTGCCTTCCTACCTATTCCCCCGAAAGCCGAACCCCGGTCGTTCGGGTCTCAGAGTGAACTGGGTTTGTCACCCATTCCTTTGAGGTCTTCTGCCTTCCTACCTATTCCCCCGAAAGCCGAGCCTCGGTCATTCGGGTCTCATAGTGAACTTCGTTTGTCACCCACTCCTCCGAGGTCTTCTGCCTTTCTAACTATTCCCCCAAATGCCCAGAAACCAATTCCGCCAGTCAAGCCTAAGAAACTGGGTAAGCCTTGCGAAAATTTTGCATTCTATTCTATTCAATGATTGCTTTCTATTCTATTTTTTTTATTCTATTCACCTCTTGAAGTGTGCATCATTCAGAGGTGCTCCCAGTGCGAAAGTCTCTTCAAGAATTGAGCCAAGTTTTGAGGCAGTGAAAGATATATTATGGGACCACACATCACCACGTCTTTCCTCTAAATTCTGATTGGGGTCAAGTTAAAAGTAGTTACAAACAGCTCACAATTGTTGCTCACAATTATTGCGCTGAATAGTATTGCTACAAGATTTTCATTTGTCTACGTTGCTCTTCCCTGCCTTGTTCTCAGTCACATAGCCTAGTGACTTCGGTATCGCCATTACCATAATGCCGTACCCTGATTATTTATGATGAAAGAAGTTTTGTGATACGAAATGAAATTTTTATAAACCTGTGATTGCGCTTCAAGATTGCCAGCCATGGTCTCTGGCTTCATTGGTGTTTCTTCCAACAATAATTCTTTCAATTTGCGATCATTGATGCCTATTACTATTGTCTTTCTCTGTCTTTACCAAGTGTCTGTCTTTATCTGTCTCACTCTCACTCTATCACTATATATCTGTTGCTATCTGGGTGTCTATAGTTATGTCTTTCTCTTCAACTCATTGTCTCATAATTTCTTATTCTCTGTCTCTGTCCTTCTCTCTTTCTTTCTCTGCCCCTTTTCTGACAGTCTCTTACTCTATCCGTCTTGCTCTGCATGGGCGAAGTTTGGTTTCCGCTCTTGGAGGTGCTAAAGCCTTCTTGGGGGGGGGTGGCTAAGCCCGGGAAAAATACCATTTACATGGTGAAAAAAATAATCTGGGTCTTCTTGGGTCTTATTGGGGGTGGCTTAGCCCCCCCTAGCCCCTGATAAACTCCGCCCATGTTGCTCTGTCTGTCAGTCTGTCTGCCTGTCTGTTTTTATCTCGGCCTCTCAATCTGTTTGTGTGTATATCTCAATCTCTTTCTCTGTCTTTCTAACTGTGTGTCTCTGTCTGTCTGTCTGTCTCTCTCTCTCTCTCTCTGCATATTGCTCTTGTTAACAATTTGTTGCTGTGTTTTCATGCAGTAACTGTTGCTAGTCTGGTGACTGATCAACCCCCACAAGTGCCAAAGACAATGGATGAAGAATGCCCTGCAATTCCACCAAAAATTGCACCTCGTATCGTGACAGGTAATATAAGAAAGGTAAGTTACCATAAACTTTATCTTACTTGTATGAATTTACCTTTAATCATAATTACGGTACTTCCCATCTTTTTAAGTTCACAAGATATTTTCTTCACTTGCTAATTACTTATACCTCTCCTATGCATAAACGTGCCTTTTCCGTGGTAGGACCCTTGACCTGGAATGACCACCCCTTGATGCTTTGCTCCATTTCTAGAACTCATAATCAGGCATTCCCCTCTCATCTTAGGAGACAGCTTTATTTGGCTGTGATGACGTTGGGAGTGCCTCTGAGTAGACCCTTGAAGAGGAACTCACTATACAATAGTACAAATGCATTTTATGAATGAATTACTGACTATATATCAAAGCTATTACTTTGTAGACTTAGATTGATACAGGCTGTTGGGATGAATTTCTTGTTAACTACTCAACCATTAATTGTAGTTTTCTCTCTTTCATTACTGAAGTTTGACTTTCGGTTTT
Organism: Lumbricus terrestris; assembly: GCA_949752735.1. Taxonomy (NCBI): domain Eukaryota; kingdom Metazoa; phylum Annelida; class Clitellata; order Crassiclitellata; family Lumbricidae; genus Lumbricus; species Lumbricus terrestris. The sequence continues at coordinate 52,417,140 of OX457044.1, forward strand.
ACTTTTGCCGTGTTTTTTAGAAGCCTCTTCCGCCTTTGCCGCTCTCGGAAACTCCCTTAGGAGATGACAATCGGGCTGAAGATGATGCAAGGTCTAGTATCTATCTTTAGACCTACTTAGAACTTTAAAAGAATTTATTAGAATTGTGGATAGTTGTAATATACAATGTAGCCTATGTGTTGAATAGTTGTCAGTTTCAAAACCCTACATTATCATGAGTTTTGTTTGAGGAACTTTATGGGCTTCAGTTTAAACGTAATTGTAAAATCCAAACTTCTAAAGTACTACTCAGAACCAGCCTACTGGCATTATGAGAAGTGTAATCTACAGTACGTGTAACCGTATTTGAATCACAGTGTTACTTAGGGAAATTTCAATGTAACCATGTACTGAAATAACAGTGTTCTCTTACATGGATTGCAGCTTAACCATTTTTGGCTACTATACTGTAACTTGCTTAGATTTCATTGCAACCTTACTGAACTCACGGTGTAACCTTGCATATGGAACATTGCTTAAATTTTAAAGTACAGTATAAACAAGTTGAAATTAAACTGGCATTGCTTTTAAATTTCGGCGAAACCTAGAGGAAACTGAGCCATTTCCAGCTGATACTTCCAAACATTGACAATACTCATTTCTAGAATCCTGCAGAGACGTTTTTAAATGGAAATTATTGAATTTGAATCTGTGAACGTTTTTGTAGTGAGTCAAGAACATCTCCGGTCATTTCCTCCAAAGTGAGTTGCTTCCATATCAGTCTATTCACTAGTTCAGAGAACTCTGTAGAATTTTGTATTGATTAAGATTATGCTGGCTGATGATAGTAATAATAATAATAATGATAATATTAATAATTAATAATGGCTCCATAACAGGGAATGCCATCTGCCTCCTCAGAACATTGCCAGCACTCACTAAATCTGTGATGCACTGACACTTCAGTCTTGATTGATATTGATAATACTAACAATATTACTTCTAATAATAATTAAATAATTATAATAATTAAAATTAATAATTATGTCATTGATGATCAATGTGTTATTCAATCAAAGCATTTGTCAAAAACTTGTAAAATATTTGAGAGGCATTAATTACGAATGAGAGAAAGATACTTATATTTACAACAAATTGACAAGATGGGAGCTACATAAAAGGACCATCTGCAGGATTTGGTGTATTATACAATAAATTCAGATGAATGCGTTGAATGGTTTCTGTTGATTTAGGATGCTGACGATGATGATGATGATGTTGAGTTTCGCACGAGTCCTTTGGTTAAAGCTTCGTATTGTTTGCATGATGCAGACGAAGCTCAGAGGTAGGGAGGTGAAGATATCCGTCATCAGCATCAAAGTGTCGTTATCATCCACATCATCATCGTCGTCGTCATATCATCATCATCATCATCATCATCATCGTCGTCGTCGTCATCATTATCATCATCATCGTAGTCATCATCATCATCATCATCATCTTCATCATCATCATCATCATCATCATCATCATCATCGTCATCATCATTCATTTCTTTATGATCTATAAGAGCTCTGAGGTGAAAACTGTAAACAAAATTTGTGTCTGCATCAACAGATGTTTCTGATGCCAATAAGATTCCCTCAAACTGAATCCACATTAATTGCTGTCTCCACAGTCAAGATAGCAAGAAATTCCGCTAACATGAAATCAACACTGAACTAATATTAAAACCACTTATTTTACACTTATTTAATTTAAAGGTACCCTTAGATTAACATTAGTTACCATTAAAAATAGCATTTAATCGACATTGAATAAACATTGAATTAACATTAAAATAGCATTTAATTAACCTTGAATTAACATTTAATTAAATTAATTAGCATTAAATTAATATTAATTAATTTAAATAATCATTACTAAAATTAGGTTAACATTAAATTGCATTATTTCTTCGATAGAATTATGTTGGAGGTGGAAGAGGACGGTGTCTTCATGATCCGAAAGGCAACTGATGGACAAGACTACAAGGTTAGAAACACAACGCACGTACAATTTTGAACGTAGCTTAATAATAAACAAATATCAGACTTCTGTTACTTGCAATTTTCACTAAATGATTTTTCTGAAAGTTTAATAACCTCTAATAAATTTCAACAAGACGGTCTAATTGCTGTGAAAAACTTTTACGAAAATAGTATTTTTGTGCCCATGAGTAAGCCTACAAATATAGTGCTCTATGCTGAGGAGTGGTGAAAGTGGGCCGTTTTGCAGGCGGTTTTATGGATGAACTCTGAAATAATTTATATTGGCCTAAATAAAAGAGCAGCACCACGGGCATGAAGTTTTTGTGGCTTCATTTTTTTAGCCTTGACATATGGGGGGGGGGCTAGAGTGGGACGGGTCAAGCCTCTCCTCAACATCCCACCTTCACACTGATAGCACAAAGTAAACCTACTCATTACAGCTGATTCGGTTGCTAGGGGATGCAGGTAGACCAAAAGTTTTTTTAAAGTTTAGACTGCGTAGGCGACCATCACCTCTGAGTCGAGAATTCAACACATGTTAGCAACTATGCTGATAAAATTGCATTTATTAATTAATTAATTAATTGATTAATTAATTGATGTGGTTGTGTTTCTTGCAGACGTTGATGGTTCGCTGTGGTCCGAAAGTAAGGAAGTACAAAATCATTCGAGAAGAGGTGACGTGCAGTTTTAGTCTTAAAGTTTATCGTCCTGTGAGCTACAACTTCAGTTTTATTTAGTTGTGCATATGTGACTTTAAAGTCTGCTATTATCTGTCATAGCTTATGTTTAAAATGTATGGAATCATGTTTATGTATGTAATGCATGTCAAATGCAAATAAAGGCTACTTACTTACTGACTTACTCAATGAGGTATATAGATTTTCATTAAAATATACAAACCGAAACTGGAACCCAACATTCTATTATTATCATGAAATGGTTTGCTAACTGATGTGAAAGTCTATTATAAATGATATAGCACCATGGGCACAAGGGGGAAAGATTTCTGAGGGGTTTCCATTTCGGGGAAGTTTTCCAATAGACATGTTCATATTCACTTTTTACAAATTTGGAAATTATTTTGAGTTTTTAATTCGTAAACTCCTAAATATGCCCATGTCTATCCCCATGAAGGGCAGAGATCGCAAGATTGATTTCTTTTGGTTTTTTTTTATCCGCGCTATATGAGTGTCCAATTATAGTTAGCCTACGTGCCTATTGTTTTTGTTTTAATTGAGCACCTGCAAATAGACGGGTTCAGTGGTTCCTGCAATTTTTTTATATTGAAAATCTAGATTTGTGATTAGGGTAATCTTGACTTCATGGATATGAAAATAATGTCACCATAGACGAATAAAATAATGTTCATTTTGCTAAATTGTAGGGGGAACTGTATTCGCTTCATCTCGGTCAATCTGGTTTTCGTAACGTCCGAGAGCTGCTCGAGTTCTACATCGACAATCCAGTTCCAAATCAAACTATCAAGTTGACAAAACCGTTCACAGATGTCTGCTCACTAAAGTAGAAATACTAGAGAAACTGTGACGGGAGCTATATAAATTTATAAATACGATGCAATACAACTGAAAGAGCCAGACGTTACTGAGGTCAGCCTTTCATTCATGTGGAGTTGGTGGCATTTGCAGTTCAACGTCACTGTGTGGTAACAAAGACCATTAGCGACGCCCTCCTCCTTTATACAGGCTTGGGACTGGCACTGGCAGAGTGCAACCAGTGGTGGAGTTATGTGGAGTTGGGATGTGCAAAGAAGACTTTACTATGGGGTTCTAAGAAAGACTAGGGTGTTCAACCTCAACCCCCAACTCCTCCCCGGCAATTTTCACCACGAGCCAAAGCATCTTTTAAAGTTTGGATTCAACTGTTACTGTTAGAGGTCAGCACTGGAGACACCTCGAAACGAGAAGAGTATTGTTCGAGCTTCTTCCCCACGTTGTTGGTTACCATACAAGACTCTTGAGCAAGTCCCTCACTCACAATTGCTCAATCTCACCGATTGGTACTTGGTCATTAGACGGCGCTTTATAAATGCGCTTACCAACGACAGCTGATAAAAGCAATTCGTTTCAGTGAATGTATCAGTGACTTAATAGAGAGTGAAAATGGTATATTGACTATCTCGCTCTTATTAATTTTGTGCTGAAACGGGACCATTTCTTGTAGCATTTCGATTGGTTGCAGAGACAGCACCAGACATATTTTCTAACCAAGGCATAGCCATGGCAGCCTTTATACAGGTAACCAGCGCACCGGCTATTTATGTACATATAAATTATGGACAGGGCAATTACCAAGACAGGCTTTTTACTATGGTATTTGCTGTAGTACTGCCACCAATTGGTTGGCATAAAGTAACACCATTTTGTGATTGGTTGATTTCGTGTAGAGCCATTTCGTGATTGGTTGGCTTGAAGTAGAACCATTTTATGAGTAGGACGGTTTTAAGTAGAATAAAAAGTTTGCAAAAGAAGACTCCAGATTGGTTGACTTCAATTTCCAGCAATGTGCAGCCGGTTATTTGAAGCAGTGTGCATTGCAAATTTGAAACCAGTTGCAATGCAAAGCAACAACCAATTTTTTAGGTTTTTAATCAAGTTACCGATCTCTTTTAAGTATCAAAAACACTACAAAACTTGTTTCACCTCGAAATGTAATATAGTTGTTTTTTTACAGTAATTTGGTTTTAGAATGAGTTTTGATAGGTTGCACTTCTATGGAGTTAGTTGTTTGTGTATGATATATTGCTCTGGGATGTTCAAGCTGTGGATATTTTTATCATTGTGAGGCGCGGTGGTGTAGTGGTGGCATCATTGCCTTGAAGCCGGAAGGTTCGAGGTTCGAATCCACCTCGCCGCGTAAGGACCTTGGGCAAGTCCTTCACTCACAATTGCTCAGCGCTTTGGCGTGAAACTCCAATGCAGTGTCCGCTCTGCATTCGGGAGCGCCTCTGAGTAGAGAGAACTTGAAGGGGCGCTATAACAAGTGCACTTACAAATATTTTATGATTGTACACCATCAATTTCTGCTGAGCAATGTTTTAACTTCGCTTTGGTTCTTGAGTTTTCAGAAACTATAATCAGAAAAATTGTCTACACTTTTTCAAAATTAAAACTTTTGTGAGACTTCGTTAAAACAGAAACTTTAACTGAAAGTTCCTGTTACCTTAGGCATGTAAGGAGTTGGTTGAGAAATCTTCTGTTACTATGCTGTGATATAATCAGTTGTCCCGGTGAATCTCTTGTTTCTCTTGTCTAAAACAATTCTGCAGTTACTTATGTATCTTAATGTGTGGATTTGTGCACATGCCGATAAAAAACTTAATGTGAACAACTGGAGTCCTATAAAATGCCATTAGCGTGTCTCAGGTCACTTGTAATGAGTATTTCATTTCATAATGCACTTCTGGTCTGACGTGGAATGACAGTTTATTGGTGCTCTTCAATTGAAGAAACGTATTCTTCATTTGTTATTCAGTGTCTGATTGCATTCTCGTTCTGTATTCAGACACTGTGTGATAATAATTTGTTGTTCAAAGTGTCATATTGTTCAGTGCACTTGAAATACTTGATTTAAAGTCACTATTACATCAACTTCATTTGAGCGCAATCTGAATTGTGAACACCGTGTCCTTGCTCGTCCTTTCAAAGGTCTAACACAGGAGATACGCCTTCTTCCTGGGGATCTTACAGAAGCATTTGTATGCAACTCAAAACTTTTTGCTGTGCTAAAGTTGGGAGCGTTTCCGAGTAGTCCCCCTGAAGAGGCTCTATGGAAACCTTTGAATGAATAACTTGGACTTAAAATTGTTCACTAAGAAAGGTTATTACAAAGTTTTGAAAAATCAAAGGCAAAAAATCTAGAAATATAAAAATTACGGTAGTCATATAAATTGGACACAGTCGAAAGACGTCAGAAATTTTACAATACGACAATGGTTGCTGATGTACCAACGACTATTGAAAAGTCTGTGAAGAATCTTTTATTATGCACATCCTTTCATTTCATCTTGTCCCTGCCTTAACAGCATCTAGATTTTGTAGAGCTTAACAAAATATTAACAAACACCTCAATGATCATGTTTTGGCAAAATAATCGCAAACACCTGTATGATCACTGTAGTCTTCAAAAAAATGATCCCTAACACTCGTGTGATCATGTTTGGCAAAAAGTATTCCCAATCACATGCATAATCAAGGTAAACCATGATTTTTTAATAGAAAACCAGTAAAAAACTCAATTTTGCAAAACGACTGCAGCGCACGGTGCAAAAAAGCAAAAGTTGAACAGTGCATTTAAATTCACAGGTCTAAATGTCACTATTTCAGTGGCGTAGACAAGGGGTTTAGGCAAGGAGGTTTAGTGGGTTAAACCACCCCCCCCCATTGGCTTAGGACAGTTTTTAAAAAGGTTATTTATCCACTTAAATAATAAAAGACCAAAAAATTTTGTAGTAACAATAATTGTTTTTCTTACTTTATCCCCTTTTTATTTACTATGATACTGTTGGGTTGGTGTCAGGAAGGGCATCCGGCCAGCCATAAACCACCACCACCCCATCATAAATTCCTGGCTAGACCACTGCACTATTTACAAATTCAGCAGTGTCTTATCCATGGTAGATACCTAGATAGCATGGAGATGCGAAGCATAACATTACAATAGAGTGGTCCCAAACACCTGCATCATCAAGCCTTGGAAAAATAATCCCAAACACCTGTATGATCACGTCTTCGCAAAAATAATCCCAAAGCACCTGCATGTGTCAGGTGTCAAATCTTGGCAAAACATCTGAAGCATCAAATCCTGACAAAATATTACCAACACCTGTCTTTGCAAAAATAATCCCAAAACACCTGCATGATAGTATCTTGGCAAAACATACGAAGCATCAAATCCTGACAAAAGTATTCCAAACATTTGTACGAACAGGTCTTGTCAAAAACTACTCCCAAGCACCTGTAAAATCAAGTTAAGCCGTGATTTTTGAAACAGAAAACCAGTACTAAAAAAACTCAACTTAGCAAACGACTGCAACATGCAGTGCAAAAATAGCAAAAGCTAAACAGCGCATTTCATTTCACAGCTTCAAATGTCACTATTTACAAAGTCAACAGTGTCTTTCCTATCCAGGGTAGCATTGAAATGTGAAACAAAACATTGCAATGGAGTGGTCACATGCCTGAAAAGGCCAGCATTACATTTCCAGAACCACGTAGGCAATGATTTATCCATGTAACCAATCCACCTCTTAAATATAAAACAGTGCAAAAACATGAAAGTCAAATGACACATTTCATTGGACAGGTTCGAAATGTCGTTATAATCACCGATACAACAACAAAGTTTCCTATCTACAAACGTCTTTATCGTCGAGAGTAGCAAGCACGGAAATGTGCAATGTTGCGCAAAAACAATACAATTGTAATACGTTTATCACACGTCAATGAGTAGACATAATTTCCACGCAAAACACAAAATTTGAAAGTTCTTTCAACTCCTGCAAAAGATGTCAAAATCATTGTTCTGTTGTTGGATGCACACACAGAACTCTGGGTTCACACCTAAAGCCTAAGACACATCACTTTATCTGTAAATTTACATAACACATCGTTTCCATGATCTACCTTCAAAGGGATCTGAAACGTCATTGCACCCATTCAGACAAGCAGTAATTGATAAATCTCAGTTGATAAACTCACTGAAAATGAGCAGAGTCTAAGAAGGTTACAAAATAAAAATCCTGTATTTATCTTTAACCCATTCACCTCTGAGTTGCCGTTACTCAATGGCTAACAAACCGAAATATATATTTCTCGGGGCAAGAGGGTTAACAAAGTAGTCATCGCAGAACCAGGCAACGACGGCATTGCACGCTTACTTGTAGAACACGACCAACAAAACACGGTCTAAGTTGACAGTTCATAGTCTCTACGCAATGCAAGAAAGTCCTCAAAATCGCCACAGCTGGCTGAAAATCATCAGCAAATGATCACTAGCAAAATGGCCGGTTGATGAAAAAAGACGACAGATCAACATGATCATCAAAAATAAATTAAATAATAAATATTTGTTCTACCGAATTCATTAGACAAGGTTTTGAGCACAGCACTGACCTAGGGATATATCATGTACGCAGGGTCACCGGATTTACGCGATTTGCGCATGGGTGCAAACAAACAGGGATGGTCTCGAAAAAATGCACGTACGTAGAGTAAATGACGTCCACGTTAGCCTTTTATAATCTAGTATTATCCCAGTCGTCTGATGGCATTTGATTACATTAGAATTAAATTCTCTTCAAATCCAAACAGTAAAGCCATAACAATTAACAAATTTTAGCAAGCTGAATTTCGCCTAACAAAAATAAATACCGGTAGCAGCATACGGCAAAAAAGTTACAGACGACATCGGAATTTTGCAAAGAGTAGAGAAACTTATTTTTTACGTAACCTCAGGGCGGGTGGTCCACAAAATGTACGAGTTGCAACTTGCAACAGTAAAAGGGTTGAAAATATGATTTTTGCGCACATAATACACAGATCAACCCCTACTTCATAACTAGTTCTTATTGGCACACACCAAACATTAAATTATCGCAGGTCGCAATGTCAAAGAGGTCGTTCTTTCTATGTTCCTGCACGTGTGGCCGCCATCGTTCTTTTCGTAGCCTGACCCATTTCGATGGATCGAATGCGTTGAGCGAACGTCAACGACGCGATCGTCTCGCTCAGGTGATCGTCGACTGGCGCCACCTGCACGATCATCAGCGTCTTACTATTGCCTCCTTAGAAGAAAAAAAAGACACAAGATGAGCTACAAGAGACAGGGAATAAAGGATAAGAATATATTCCTTAGTTTATGTATTTATTTATTAAAGCAGTTTGATACAGTGCCCCTTAAAGGTTAGCTACTCAGGAGCACTCCAAGACAAAGTTCAGTCGTAGAGGACTGTCTTAAGGACAGCGAGTAAAAAGAAGACGAAGAGAATGTCAGGGAGACCATCCAGGTCGCAGGGCCAGCCACGGAGAAAGCACGGCTCGAGACAGTTGTCAGTCATATGCAATACTACCCTTTGCAAATGCTACGCATGCCATCCTCAATCATCATTATTCTCCATCAAGGTTGCCTACTCAGGAGCGCTCCCAGTTCAAACCCGGTCGAACAGGATAGTCTTAGGAACAGCGAGAAATGAAGCAGAGACCAAAAGGCATTTCACGAAGAGTAGCAGGGAGTCCATTCCAGCTTGCAGTGTCAGTCACGGTGAAGGCACGGCGCTGCCTGATCGCAGTCCACGAGCAGGGAACAATAAGTTCTGCTAGTGCAGCTGAATGCAGAGAGCAGCGCTGTGCTGGACATGCATGGTGGAGCAGTTGAGCTATTACAAGCATATAAGGGTCAAACTATTTAGTCATGGACGGCGTCCAGGTACCTATTTTCAAATCCATATACTGTCATGCCACTCATTTGTCCAGCACACCTGAAAAGGTGAAGGGCGTCCAGGCAATTCTTTTTCTACACTTTAAGCACTGGTCTAGCATCATCCTTAGACACTTAATTCCACGCGCAGTTGTCATACTAAAGATTCCCAGCCTCGTCAGAAAGAGTTGTTATGCCAAAAAAATTCAAGGGCAACGGCCTCTGTTGTCATAAGCCCTCATCAAAATCTGGATCCATCCATCCATCTTACCCAGACTGTTCTGCAGCAGATAGGTTAGTTTGCTGTTGCGATACGGGATGTGAGGTTGTTTATTTCGAAGGGCATGGATGACATCACCCAACGATGACAGGGACCGGTTGATACACTTCGCCTCCTTCAAACGATGGCCCTCGGCGCCAGACTTGTGCACCCGCTCTGACCCGGCCAGGTCCACCAAGTTCAGCTTACCTAGAACATTCAAACAACAAAATCTTTCAATTAAACCACAAATCGTAACATTAAAGTCATAATTAATGTTAAGCATGAATTATTAAGCACCCCACCTTCTGGGGAGCGGTGGTGTACGGGTATATTCGATGCCATGGATCCGGAAGGTTGCGGATTTGAAACCACCTTAAGCCACCGCGTATGGACCCTGGGCAAGCCCTTCAATCGCAATTGCTCATGCGCTTCCGTGTGAAACTCCGAAGCAGTCAGGTAGGCAGACAAGCAAGCAGGTAGGGAGACAGAGTCGAACAAGCAGGCAAGCACACAAGCAGGTAGGCAGACAAACAAACAGGCAGGACTGGCGAATTCAAGACAAATGCAATTGATGGAAGATGACAATTGATAACTGACCAATTGTTTTGGTGCCGGTCACTTGGTTCGTCCCTTCCACGTTAACGCACAACAAAGCGTGTGATCTCGATGACCTCTCGTTCATTCTTGTCATGGCCGTCGTGCGGTTTTGGCGGGCGATGGTTGAGACCTGCGAACAGAAAGCAGACAAAGTCCTCCATACTTAAGAATCAAATAAACTCAGTTACAGGACTTCCACATCTGTTGAACGTCTTTTAAGATAGGACTTCCACATAGATCTTTAAAGATAGGACTTAAACATCTTTAAAATTAGGACTTCCACATCTTTCAAGACAGTACTTCTACATCTTTAGAGATAGGACTTCCACATATGTTAAGATACGACTTCCATATCTTTAACACGTTGACCGCTGATTTGCTGTGTTAAATGACTCAATTTTGGACGTGTATACACGTCTCTCGCGGCCAACGTGTTAAAGAAGAAACTTCCAGAAACAAACATTTTTTTAGAATGCAAACGTCATTAATCTTTTACCCGTTTGCCCTGAGAATATCCGCTGAAAACGGCCTTAAATTTTAAAAATGAACGCGTAAAGGGTTAAGCTAGCTGAAAAGCTCCATCGTCAGGAGCTTAGAAGACAGTTTAAACGGATTCCGTTACGTACTATATCAGATTAAACTACATTACCAACCACTGATAAACAATGTTGCACCGATGATGATGCCCTAAGAGAGCAATTTTCATAGTTCATGCTCAATTGTTCATAGCACATTCTCTTAATCTATAATAGGATTGTCTGGAATAAACACAGAAATGTACACATCATACATACAAAATACACACATGCTGATATAACACATACAAACATGAAACCACACACAAATACATATATATGTATATACCAAATATTTATGCTATACATAAAAAAACACATGCATGCGCACAAACAAGCATGCAAAAATACGTATACATAAGAAACATTAATTAATTTGAAGACAATAGATTTCAAGAGCAATTGACAATGAACCTCGTTAATGTCGTCTACTGACTCCACCTCAGCCCACGTCAGTCCTGGCACCTCAAGGCCTCCGACAGCGGTCATCTTCACCTTTAACCTCTCAACCTTTGAACTTCCATCGGACAACAGGTCCCTGCAAATGAAAATCACTTACACTAGCAATAGTTGCCAAACAATTGGATGCTAATGTCACAGACAACAACAGAAACCACTTGGGTGTCTTGGAAAATGAGCAGACATTTTTTTATTGTTCCAAATGATATATGCATCCTTAACTAATAATATAGTTTTTAAAGCACAATTGACAGTTAGAACATCATCATAATGATTGATAAAAATAACATTGTGGGAGTAACAAGCGTGCCAAAAGGTAAAAGTCCCGCTTAACAAAGGCCTCATTCAGTAGCGGCGCTAGGGGGACTGGGGGGCTAAGCCCCCCTACAAGAGGCTCAGCCCCCTAAAAAAAGGGCCATCCGAATTTTTTTACATTGAAATATCCACGATTTCCGGCTGACGACAAAAAAAAAGGTCGTCAGAAATTTTGGCGGCGAAAATGGAAAATTTTTGCCACGAGGCTTCAGCCCCCCCCCCGAAACTGAAATCCTGGCGCCGCCACTGGCCTCATTGCCACTGTGACGAGGTGATGGTCAATAGTTAGCAACAACCAAAGAGAGAAAAAACAATTAAACCAATAGATGCACGAGATAGTGAGTCACCCCTCATGATATTGTTAGGAAACACAATGCATTGAAAGCACATGCGGAACACGTCTAAAATGCGTAAAACTTGCAGCCATCGGAATGTTCGTAAGAAGTTTATTCCACAAATCACGGCCTTGGAATTTGAATTCTACCTCAGTTGACACTGGTTTAATTCATTCAATGAATTTATATACCACCACGACCAGAAAACTACTCAGGAGCACTCCCAGTCAACCACGCTAAAGAAAAAATACTTCAAAGATTTATAAATGAAAGAAAATTTGATTGGCCAGATGAAATACATTTACGGAAAGCTTTTGGGCGGAGGACTGGACATCATTCCAGATGGACGGTCCTGCAACCGAGAAAGCTCGACGTTCCCTGGCAGCTGAGCGAGCCAATGGAACTAGGAGTTACCCATTTATAGGAGAACGAAGAACCCGACGTGCTTCAACATCAGGCGACATAGATCAGTGGTTCTCAAAGTGGTGGTCCGCGGACCGGCGCCGGTCCGCGGAGACCTGATCACCGGTCCGCGAAGAAGTCTGAGACTGAGAGAGAAAATAAATATAAATATTAATTCATATATGTTTCAAACTGTGAAATTATTTCAATTGTTATTCAAAATTTCTTCAAACTTCTTCCTCGAATTTATAAAATACATTACCAGTGCCTTATTTTAACTTGCCAACTGGCTTTTTGAACAATTTGCATTTTTAAAATTAATTTCCCATGTCTATTACTGCAGTCAGTTTCGTTTTATTTCTGTTGATTCTTTGGTGTGCGATAGTCAAGTAAACGCTGATCAATCATTAAGTTTTTTTCTTACTGGATGTAGGTCTTTAATTTTATAAGACGATATAAAATTTTAAATAGCCTATAGCCCTAAGCAAATGTGTTTGTGTGATTTAAAAATTTTGCAAAATGTAAACAAACCTGTCTCAGCATTTAAAAAATTTTAAAAGTGAAAGAACATTGCTAGAGCGTGGCCGCTCAGATACTCTCAGTGCATACAAATTATAATTCTGAACTGGTTTCCTGTGCGAACATCCAAGCTAAAAAGGAATCGGCGATTCACACAAAAATATTATCCACAATATTTAAAATGTGGTGATATTCTGATTTCTGTGTTTTACTCGAGCAGGTGTTTCCATCATCAGCGCAAAATTTTAGTAGGCCTAATTAATGTGTCATTATCTATTTTTGCAAGCCCTCTTATAATAGGCCAAATTAACAAACTTCTAATCTTGCTTGAAGCCCTAAGTCCAAATTTTAATCATTACACATTGCAATTAATTGACAATAAAATTGAGAAATAATAGAAATAGTATTAGGAATATGTTCGAATTAATTAAACAAACCCCTAATTACGAATAACCTTGAAATAGTCTTTTTGATAATATAGTTCGTTTTTTGCGCATGCCATTCAAGTTAGTGGTCCGCGAGCTTCCAACAAAATTATTGCCGGTCCGTGGCCTGCGGAAGTTTGAGAACCACTGACATAGATGAATAGAATGAATACCTGAGCGTCTCTTGATAAATTTCCAGAACGGAAACGAAAACGTTGAACGTCCAGTCCGGTTGTCTGCGCTCGATTTCTTCGAACAACTCCAACAACGCTCTCTGGTTGAGACCAGGATTCTCCGCCACACCCTGTTGACAACAGATAACAACACAGTGACGTTCATCACAGAAGTTAATTCATCTCAAAAACTCATATAGCATCCCCTCCAAGATAGTGGTGCCTAATACACGCTTAACAATAGCGCATGTGGGGCATGGTGGTGGAGTGGATATATTCGTTGCCTTGCAGCCGGAGGGTTGCAGGTTCGAATCCACCTCAAGCCGCCTCGTCGGGACATTGGGCAAGTCCTTCACTCGCAATTGCTCAGGCGCCTCAACGTGAAACTCCAATTCAGTGTCCGCGCTGTAGTCGGGAGCGCATCTGAATTGAAATCTTGAATGGGGTACTGTAACAAGTGCAAATATATACATACATGCAACATTGTATCTAAAGATGCAAGAGAAACATGTGATCTTCTCAAGTGTCACTCAATTTCAACAAAATGCTTTAAATGTTGCGGCACATTGCAGCATCTCTCCCCAAGCATAACTTGACAAGGTTTAGCGAAACCCAGAAAATAATTAATTAAATTAACATCTAAGTCTCCACGTGGTCATATGAACCTAGGGCAAAAGCAATAATTTAGTAAGAAAAGTAGTTTACTGCAAAGCACACAATGCAAAAACAGACTTCACGTGAACTGGCATGATATACTACTGCACAGTAAGGCAGGGAGTTTGCAAATTCATTCATTGCAGAATTTCTATCTTTATTGCTTCTTCAAGGGTCTACTCAAAAGCACTCCAAATCAGTTATATGTAACTAAGCAAAAAATGCTTTGAACAGCAATAGCCCCAGGAAGCACACACAGGTCCTGTCAAATGGGTTCACCATGGCAAAGGCTCGATTCTGCCTAGTTGCAGTTTGTGCAAATGGAACGAAGAGCACCCCTTCTGTGCAGAACGGCAGTGAGGAGAGAACTGGTTAGATATATCCTGGTTCCTAACCTCCATCGTGTAGGTCTTTCCGGATCCGGTCTGACCGTAGGCGAAGATGCAGACGTTGAAACCATCGATGCACGACACGATCAACGCCTTCACCTCGTCAAACACCTACAACCAACCAAACAACAGACATACACGTCACATACATCAGTAGATAGGTCAGGGTTTTCGGTCGACAAAGAACCCATTGGCCCTGTATGGACCCACTCTTATCGATTCCTTCCAATCCTCAGGACTAGCAATAGACAATCTCTCGAAAGAAACAGTCATAGCCACTTACAGATATGGTGGAACTCCGCAGGAATGACTAGAACTTAGAAGTGAACGATTTGTCATGGTTTGCGAAGTCAGTTTAGTTGAGTACAGAATCAGAGTTGTTAAAACCAGAAGTCATTTGTGTCAATCTCATGAAAAGACTACGGGAACCTAACCCTCGGAGATAGAAAGAAGACATTAAACGTCGGTTTGCCTTCCTGAAAGCTGCCCAAACCTCAGCAACCATTACAACAGAATTAAGAATAAATGCTAAAGTCCCCTTTGTCCTCAAATTCATTTGGCACAAAGTGCAAAAAATTTAGTGACCTAGGGCGTACCACTTGAAATCACATGCGGCACGCAGGTTTGACAGCACTAGATTAAAGTGAACATTTATTTAGCGTTTGCAGTTCGCGCTAAGCCAGTGCACAGCATCCTTGTTGATCAGCAATATGCAAAGTGGACAGTCCGCCAGGAAAACCAGTTATTCTGCAGTCATTAACGATGTGAGACATTGTCTGCACCTCTCCGCAGTCACAGAGAGGGTCCGAGGTCTGCTTCCAACGAACTTGATTTGCCACGCAGCAGCCCTGACCGGTTCTGCGTCATCCAGAGACGGCGAGATAGGTTGTAGCCGTGCAGACAGATGGCATGGCAACGAAGGAATGGTTCGCAACATCAGTTGTTGACCACTCTACACTACAGGTTGAATCATCTGTCATGTCCTCAACTGGTGGGTCCAACCATACGGGTCTGTCTCAAAGGGAGACGCACAGCAGGGTGGAATATGATATCACTTTGAAGGGGTAGGCTTTCGTTAGAGCAAACTTTACCGAGCTGTTTCGCCGTAGCCTCCAACCTTCTGAGGTGCAGAGGGGCGATGCTAGAGTGACATGAACCTTGGAAACCCTGGTGACAGATAGAACCTGTAAGTTGTAGGTATATTGTAATCAAAATCTGGCCGATGATTAATCAAAACTGTTTGTTTTTTGCATGTGAAGTTCCTTATCAAATATAAACTTTTGGTTGCACCAATTCTAACATACACAGAGTAAAGTTACAGGTGAAATAAAAAGAAATTTACAGTAACTTACCTCTTGTTGCGTGGAATCATGATCGAAAACCCGATCGCAGTCGAACTTGAGCTTCCGATCCTTATGATCAACGACGACGGTAGAGTTGTCGTCTTGATCACGGACGACCGAAGTTCTCTTGCTTGCATCAACACGATCTTCTCTGATGACAGGACGGATGCGGCAAAAAACGCGAATATTGCCTTGAAAAAAACACAGTCTGAAGGTTAAAACAATGCGTAGAAATGCATTTTTGGGAAGGGAGCAAGTTAACAAGTCAGTAAGAAAGAATTCATGTCCTTTATTAGACTACCAGCAAATGCAATGTTGTAGTTTCCAGAAGAAATAAATAATCGAAACAATCCTGCAAAGTCATACAACATTTTCATAATAAAGTTCTTTTGCCAAAGGAATCAACTCTCAGTACGGTTAGATCATGTGACCTGGGTCGAGCATTGCATGAAGTGACCTTATTGGAGCGGAAGAGGTCACGAACGATGTGACATGGGTTTAAGAGGATTGAAGATACCATGAAAATAAATTGTGCAGCAATAAAATATTAATTTGAAAAAAAACCTCAAAAACAAAAAGCTTCCTAAAAGCAAACAGAAAGAGAATGCACTAAAAATAAGGATTGCCATAATTTTTTCTTCCACACATTAACCATTTCCTTTTCCTTGCTTAGTTTGCCAAACATAGTTTTTCCGCATCTTAGGTCGACTACTTGCCACAGTTCAAACTCCAAATTCTGCCGTAAGTAACCCTTAAACGACCAACTACATATATGTTTTCAGTGCATTCTAGCACACGATGGTCGTTAAAGGGTTAACATTGCTTGTCTTGCACCACAAAACCACATGTCACCCTACCACTGTAGTCACATTTTACCTTATCAAATCTATGAAGTTGCATTCACCTTCCCACTGCAATCACATTTTACCAAGTCATATTTTATCAAGTCATATATTACCTTGTCATATTTTACCAAGTCACATTTTACCTTGCCACGTCTAACAATGCCATCAGTATCATTAACATGCAAAACCTCCTCCTCTCACCTTTTAACGCAACTAGTTCGTCGTGCAGTTTCTTGCGAAGCGCCATCTCGTGACGATATTTACCAACGAGATCGACGTTCATGCAAGTCAGGTTCTGGACTGCGCTGTTCACCTTAAACATTTTTATACATCTTTATTTACAAATTTTTATCATGATTATTATTATTTATTAAACGCATCATTTTGACAAACGTCGGCCTAGTTCAGTTAAAAATTCAGAGCCTGATTTGTTAATGGGACCCAGTGTTTATTATTATTATTATTACTGAGCACTCTGTTAAGCACCACTTTCTAACATTTGACTAGTTCAACACCACTAACTCTCAACATAGTAACTCTCTCTCAGAGACAATTGAAACATCTCTTGTCACGGGTCCTGTAGTTTGGAATGTGGGTCCCACCATACCAGCACCTGATGCCAAAGGTCCCCTCTGACATGCGTCCATCGAGCTCCTGAGTAGCAACCTTAAATGGGCATTACATAAATCCTAGTAATGAATAGCGAATGAATGCATGTATATACTAGCACTTGTTATAGCGCTCCTTCAAGATTCTACTCGGAGGAGCTCCCGACTACAGCGCGGACACTGAAACGGAACTTCACACCAAAGCGCATGAGCAATTGCGAGTGATGGACTTGCTCAGGGTTCCAATGTGGCAGCTCGAGGTGGATTCAAACCTGCAACCTTCTGGCTCCAAGGCACCGAACATTCCGCCACACTACCGCACCCCACAATGATTACCTATTACAACCAATCGACTACAATGGCTCAAAATCTACAGAGCCAGGATTTGCATTAGTCACGCATTGTCGGATTCATGTTAAGAGCACTAGAAAATCTGAAGCAAAGATCGACAATGGAAAAGCTACCACAAAAAAGCATGACAATAAAAAAGAACAACAACCTTGACCATAATTTCCCGCACGTCATCCTCCGCATTCTTTTTAAGCGAGCTGACTTGGCGCTCCACCGCACGCTTATCTTCGCGAAGAAGCTGCACACTATGAGCGATAGGTCTGAGACGCTGCTCAACCAGAGAAGAACAATCCTGTGCTCGCGCTGAACTCGTTGCTCGTGATTCATCCACCGCTTTCAGTTCCACCGCTTTTAGTTCCACCGCTTTTAGTTCCACTGCTTTTAGTTCCACCTCTTTTAGTTCCAACGCTCGGCTTCTGTTCCGATATTTCAGAAGCTGGAACAGCGAAATAAATGAACCAAAAGTTGAAGCAGAAGGCAACATGGAAAACGTAACCCTCCACCAACTGAGGATATATAGGATTTCCCATATATACCATTAACTGGCCTAGTATACGTCTGTTGGTTGCAACGGGCTGCGGTTCAAGCCCCGGGCTGGGAGTTAATACTTTCAGAGATTTAGATATCTTTAGATATCTCGAGCTAGCACGTGTAAATGGTTACAGCCAATGACCCATGGATATAGAACAGATGCAATACAATTAACGGCAAAATAACAAAACCCGACCAACATAATCTCACAAAGCTGACAATCTAAACAAACACACTAAGTACACATGACTTAAAAAGGATAGCAATATAAACATATATGACATCACAAACAACAGAACACAACTAACAATGTTAGATAAACAATTCAAAATCACTCAAATTTAGCAACACCCAAATTGAACATGACTAACAATGTAGCATGGCTATCTGATAAATTTTATAACAATTCAACATGACTAACAATGTAGCATGGCTATCTGATAAATTTAATAACAATTCAACATGACTAACAACGTAGCATGGTTATCTGATAAATTTAATAACAATTCAACATGACCAACAATGTAGCATGGCTATCTGACAAATTTAATAACAATTCAACATGACTAACAATGTAACGTTCCCTTGTGCGGGACTCTAACTCTTTTTCCAAACTACTCGAGACTCCACTTTGGTCATGCCTGGGTTGGGAGCACCTCCGAATAGTTATCCTGAATGGGTGCTATATAAATTTCATAGACAGATAGGTAGAAAGATGGCTGTCATCAACTAAAACTTCAACATGACCAATAATATCACAAATAATGACTCTAGCCAACACCTCAGCATGACTAAACATGACACAGTCGTAACGTGTAAAAGTCGTAGGCGAAATAAAGTCCAAAGTCGTACCTGAGACTCTGACTCTTTGACTTCGGATTCAAGTCGCGCATTTCTCTCGCTCAACGTTTCACACATCGTTGTCGATTCTTCCAAACGAGCGATGGCGCCACTGTACATCTTCTCGTATTTGTTTCTTTCGACCAACGAGAGAATGTTTTCGTTCTCTAACTCCTCGATCTGAACAAAAGAAACAACACTTTAGGCTACGAATGGGCAACTTCTCTCATTATTATTATAATTATTATTATTATTATCAAGTCTTTGTAGAGGTCAAGTTCAAGATAAACTCTTCAGAAGCGCTCCCAGTCCAACCACGGCTAGACAAGGCAGTTTTTAAGTGAGAAAGGAACACTTCTAGACATTAGGTGGCACACAACAGGGAGCCCATTCCAGGTTTACAATGGCTATACTGACTTTACAGCAGGGCAAGCCCCATTGCTGTAGAAAACAAACAACGGCCACGTAGCACCCACCTTAATGCAGACAGGTTGCTTACAACTCTTGGTTTTGGTGAGTCACTGATCAGCATCCTGTGCATTAGATACCAGTACAATAGAAGTGAAAAACTACAATACACAATGATGCACGCAACAAAGGAAGAATCGTATTGTCTCGTATCTAAAAAAACTTAGAGCATCTCTAGCAGAGCATAGACTATTCATAGACGCTTTCAGCATAGAAGTCCCAGAAACAAAAAACATCTTGAAAGAGCGAGAGGATGGGGGGGGGAGATCCCAGACATGAGCTGAGCCCGCAGAAGAGGGGGAAGGCCATTCAATGTTGATGGAACACAACGGCTGTGTTACTGCGCCATATAAATTGTCGTAATTATTAGTAATTATTATTATTATTATTATTAAAGGAAGTGCTTTCCATCTGCCTCACCTTCGAAGCGCTAGCGTCCAGAAGAACCTCTTTCTGCCTCAGCTGCTGATTCTCCAGCGTCATCTTCCGAAGTCGTGCGAGCCACTCCTCCTCCACTAGCGCCATCTGGAGTTGGCTCGCCTTCACCGAGTATGTCATCTGGTTCAAGCGCTCCTTCAGCTCGGCGTTGGTGGAACAAAGCTCCTAGAGTAAAGGAATACACTTAAATGTAACATAACGTCAGCTCCAATGCGATCATTTACATAGCATGCATCTCAACAGATCATTCAAAATATGGTCATACATATGGGGCATTCCACGTCAAATCAACACAGTCATTTGCATCACCATCTCAGATTTTGTTAAAATTTGGTATGGTGATCAACCACTATGATAAACATTCAAACCCAAAATTTTAGATTTTTGGGTCAACCGGTGTCCGAGATATGGGTCAACGAAATTGACCAAAATGGGTCAATTTTCGCTGACCGGTCGAAGTTCATACTGCTATATCTCAGCTTCTGCAACACCTAGAGATACAATAAAAACACCAAATTGAAGGTATTAAATAGTTCTATCTGGGCAAATCACTCAGAAATGTTCATATTCAGCACACACAAAATTATGAGCAATAATAACATGGTGACACTGACCTTGGTCAGTTCGCCACTTCAGAAATTTCTCAAATTTTTCCCATGCAAAGTCTTCATTGTTCTTAACAATTGGTGAAAATTTCAACATGGGCACTCTTATAGTTTTTTTTACAGTGATTTTTAAAGGTGGTCATGATCGTGATTTGCAGCAGTGAATATGCCATGAATATTGTAATTTAAATCACAGAGCTCTGTAAGCAACAATAATCTTGGTGTGATTGATGCTCTGACATGCAGAACATAAATTAGACTTACTTACCTGTCTATCTATATACTTGTTTGTTTATAAATAAAATCTGGTTTAAGTTGTTAATTTCAATCTTTCCTGTTTTCTGCATGCTTCCATGACATAAATTACATTTAATAGAACTTTTTAATTTTTTTTATCTATTTCCTGAACCAACAAAGTAATTACAGTATAGCAGTGAGCAAAATCATCTGGTCAAAACTAGAGCTGTGAGAAACTGCTTCAAATTGATGGCCCCCTTTTAGAAAATTGTAAAATAAGTTTGAAAGTACATCTGAAAACTAAATTCTCAAGCAGCAGGTTGAACAAATGTTAAGCTTAATTACATGATTATTTATTTATTTATTATTAGATCTTGTTTTAGTTCCCATTTCAGTGTTTCCAGTTGTGAGAATGAACGTTGGATTTATTACAGAGGCCATTATAATGACCAAATCATGATTCCACATCAATTGTTTACCTTCGCACAGAGTGAAATCAAGGCAATCACTATTCAACTACTGAGGATTTTGAACTGGGGCAACCCTATTCAAGAGCAGATCTGAATCTGCACGAACAATTGCAGGCACGCAAAAGCTTCACTGCATCCGTCCAGTATCAGAGGAGTCAGTTGAAGTTAAAGATTTCTCTAGCAGTCCAGATTCTCCAAGAACTGAACATGTCTTGTAGTGTTTAGAGATATACAATAAGATTATGATAAAACTTGCAGCTATTAAAGGCTACATTATTGCAAAGTATGATGGACATTGGTGGCTTGGCTGTGTCCTGCAAATGTTTCCAGACACAAATATTTTTTTGTACCAAAATGGACCAGCTCATTCATATCGATATCCACATCCAACAGATATCTTAGTTATGTCATGCCAAGACATATTAACAACTGTTCAACCTACATTTTACTGGGAGAACATATTTGCTGACATGCAAGGAAACTTCTGCAGCAAGCCTGGCTCTCCAAAACAGTTCTAAAAAGATTTGGTCAATGGAAAATGTAGTTCTAACCTGGCCGGCGATATACGATAGTCGTAAATTGCGACCATGTCTGAACCTTTAAAAAATCACTGAAAAAAACCTACAAGAGCGCCCACGCTGAAATTTTCACCAATTGTTAAGAACAATGATGGATTTGCATGGGAAAAATTTGAGAAAATTCCGAAGTGGCGAACTGACCAAGGTCAGCGTCACTATGTTACCATCGCTCATAATTTTGGGTATGCTGAATATGAACATTTCTGAGTGATTTGCCCAGATAGAACTATTTAATACCTTCAATTTGGTGTTTTTATTGTATCTCTAGGTGTTGTAGAAGCTGAGATATAGCAGTTTGAACTTCGACCGGTCAGCGAAAATCGACCCATTTTGGTCAATTTCGTTGACCCATATCTCGGACATCGGTCAACCCAAAAATCAAAAATTTTGGTTTTGACCATTTTTCATAGTCATTTATCTTCATACCAAATTTGGTAAAAATTGGAGACGATGACGTCCATTTTTTTTCTAAAGTGTGTTGATTTGACATGGAATGCCCCATATACTACACCCTCGTGTTTTTTTTTATCCCATCCCCCTGTTCGAACTTGCACATTTTGTGGGACCCCTCGTGCGAACGTACATATATGCTTCTTGACCTCGTACAAAAGTCAATTAGACAAAGTCATCTATAAAAATTTACCGAAGGCTGCTATTTATTTACATGGCAAACATCATAGTTAAAATATATTAAAGTTCTGTCAATCAACCAATCATTCATTTGAAGATCGTCATCTTTGACACAAAAAACTGGTTCAACCTATAATAAATCCACCGTCCTGCCAATGCTTCCCCTTAGGAATGCCAAGCCCATCTCAGGGGCTAGTTCAAGACCAACAACAACACAGATCTTCATTTATTCTTTCAAACGGACACAACGTAGTACGATTACAATCACTAACGAATGGACGATCAAATTACAGCAGCAGTCGAATTTAAGTTGGCAGCCATGCAAGGCGATATCTACTCGGTTTACCAACAATAACTGCTGAATGGAATGCTGAGTGGACCTTTTGGGAGAGCAGCAGGAAGTGATCCCGCAAACACACGCTCTTCTTGCCAGAGCGTTACCATTATACCCTAAACTCCAATGAATGTACGATAATCCTACCTCCACATTGACGTTTTCCGCAACGTTCTCGAATCGCTTCAGGTTGTGCGTGGCTGTCTCCAGTGCAGCTCGGAGTTCCTCCGCCTCATACTCCAGCTCTTTCATTCGCTTTTCCGAGTCCGTGCCACGATTTGACTGTTACAGAAATGAGAAACTGGTTGGTCAGTAAGTCTATAAGCTAAGACACATTCATGAAATCATCCGACTTATTAATAAACCCTCGCAAGAAACCCTCAGTCATCAATGCCAAGCAAACAAAAACACTACAGCCCTATTGTTTGTCGCACGAGCTAGGACCATTACTCAAACTCGATTCTTCATTGGGTCCTTCTTATGGAATTCCATTCTCTCCAACTCTGTGTGGGACTCTTCTTTCTGCATCGCTATCTACATTTCTCTCTCTTCTTAACCCTTTAATGCCGAGATAGGAGTAAATGGTATGGGAAATTCTATACCCTCCGGCTTTAAAGGGTTAAGGCATTTTTCTAAGGGTTCTTGCACCGAGTGCGCTACTGAATGACCATGGCTGTGAGCGGCGCTATAGAAAAAACTAAAATTGTATTACATTACATTTAGTCATTTGTTAAGCACTACCATCTAATGACCACGCATAATAATGTGTGAGTGAAGGACTTGCCCAACGTCCCTACACAGCAACGATCGCAAGGAGGAGAATAAAACCTGTGCTTTCAGAGTCACAAGGCAAGCACTCTAATCAGACATTGACCAATGACTGCGCCTCAGATTCACACTTTGGTGTGACCTTGCGCGCGTAATAAATTTATGTAATAATAAAATGTCCCATAGGTACAATGTACATGCAATGCATTGCATAAATACCGCAGACATTCACAAAGCACCTTTGCACAACTTCCAGTTTGACATATTATGCTTTTTACCAAGAATCCTCATTGAATTTCAAACAGACACACGTCACATCATGATTATAAATCGCAGTATGAACGGATGATCACAAGTTAAAACAGGAGTTGAATTCACAGTATGCCACAGCCATCACATCACATCACACTGCTCATCAGTTTAGCAATCTGTCAAATGGAAGGCTCCACAACATTTTGGGAAGGCTGAGAGAAGCTATCCCCCACGTCCATATGCTCTTTGTGAAACAACACTCGTCACCATTACCATAAAACCCTGCTAACTTCAGGTTTAATCTGAAACAGCAATTGGGAATATCGTATCATATCTAAAAATTCATAGAATGTCTCTCGCAGCACAGACTATTCAGAGGCACTTACAGCACAGATGTCCGGGGGGGAAGAAACAAAAATATACCATGGAATATTTATTCAAGAAAGTCAAAACTCTAAACCGAACGTCCTGTATTGACCCTCTCTTCCATTTAGAAGCAGAAGGTAGTTTGTCAAATAATTCAGAATGAATGAACATCCTACCAGAGCTGTGTTCAGCTGGCAAATCTCCTCCGTCATCGCAACACTCGTCTTCGCCATCTCCTTCACCTGCTCCATCAACGACTCATTTTCCGTCTTCGTTGCGTCAACCACATTTCTAAGCTTCGAAATTTCCATCGCAGCTACATCAACCTCGCTTTTCCACTCGGCGTTTTCTCTGACGGCAACGTCGAGTTGTGTTTTGATGAGATCAAGCTCCGCAGCATGGCCATCAAGTCGCACAATCAATGATTCACTGTGTTTTACGATCGTGTCCTTCTCCTCTTTTATCGTCCCGACTTCTCTCGACGTTGCGTCAAGTCGTGCTTTTAGCGATTCGATTTCCGTCGACGCTGCGCTGAACTGCGTCCGTAGCTTTTCCACCTCAACAGCATTCCCATCAACCTCCTTCCTCAACGACTTCTTTTCCATCGAAACCACATCAAGTTCTTCCTTTAGTCGAGAATTTTCTTTCGCCGTTACGCCGAGCTGCTTTTTAGCCGACTCCAGCTCTTTTCGCCTTCCTTTCGATGGAGACTTTTCCGATGATGCTGGAATGACCGCCCGACTCAGTTCCATCTTTTCCAACTGGAGCGCCTCGATCTGTGACACGAGGTCGTTGATGTAGGACGGGGCTACGGGAAGTGCGGGTGAATCTATGGCCATTTCGGCTGAAACAGGAAAACAGAGAGGTACAAGCAATTAGCAGACATGTGGTGACCAATGTTCAATGCCACTGTTTATCGCCATAACAAAACGAAAAGGGGGCGCAAACAACTCCTAATGATAACGCCATTATTATTATTACTCTTATTATTATTATCATCATTATAATTATTATTACTGAGTTTTATATAGCGTCCCTTAAACGTAATCTACATAGAAGTTCCCCAAGTAAAAACACGACTAAATAAGACAGCTTTTAATTTTGAAAGAATCAAAGTGGAGCGACCTCTAGACACCAGGTGGAGCGCAACAGGGTGTCCAATCCAAGTTGTATGGCTAGCCGCCGAGAAGGAGCGCCACTGCATTTTAGTACTCCAACAACTGTTCAGTAGTGTATGTTAGTAGCTTTGCAAACTTAAAACACATGTCCCTAATTGACAGCCGCACCCAACAACTTCTGTGCAAGTTGATGAGGAATGGGCCAGTGAGAGGGAGGACAGAGAGAGTGAGGGACTTAGTGGCTTTTACGGGCTCGGCAGCTTGGTGGCTAGATTGTTATACAAAATTTACAATAAATGCCTGCCAAACTAAATATTCTGTAAAGCCATTTTTCTCCATGGTTGGTCCTGCAGTATGGAATGGCATCCCTCTTGAACTACACCAGCTCCCTAGATCACCAACTGACACATTCTATAAGCATTTTAAAATGTTCTGTTTGGCTGTGCTGGAGTCAGAAGCATGCAAGTTGTAGCAGTTTCATTGAAGACGTGCTATATAAATACTTAAATAAAACAGATCTTATAATGGTATTTCGTTACCCAGCGGTGTCCTGGGCGTCCCTTCTCCCTCTGGTTCCACCAGTTTATCCTTCGGCTTCCGCGTTCGATCTTTCCTCCCCGATTCCGATAGACCGGCCGGACTATTCACCACTGACAACATGAAATAACATTCTAAAAGCTCTACAACAAAATAAATTAGTTGATAAAAGCATCAGAACGTTAATTTTACAAGCAGTTCGTGGAATTAATCATTTGTAAAATTCTAGTAAAGATGACTTTACTCGATCGAGTGAACCAGTAACAAACAAACCGCAATCAATAATCACTAATGCGCGGCATTAAAGAAATTAATAATTACAATTGTAAACAATATGTTAACTGGCAATGCAAAAAACCATTTTAATAAAAGTAGACACAATACAGGAATTTATCCAGAAGTAAATATTACCTTAGTGTGTAAAGATCCTAACCCATAACCTCTGAGTAAAGACAATAAAACTAACCATAACCTCCGAGTAAAGACAATAACCCTAACCCATTACCTCTGAGTAAAGACCCTAACCCACAATCTCCGAGTAAAGACCCTAACCCACAATCTCCGAGTACAATAACCCACAATCTCCGAGTAAAGACAATAACCCACAATCTCCGAGTAAAGACAATAACCCACAATCTACGAGTAAAGACCCTAACCCATTACCTCTGCGTAACGATCTAAGCCGAGTCGTTTGCTGTTCCATGTCCGCCAGTGCAGCCTGCATCGACTCAATCACTTTTTGCTTCTCCGCAAGACGCTGAACAAGATGTGGAATGTCATGACTCCCGTAGTCATTGGCGTCGGTTGACAAGGTGCAAGGTGCGACATCCACGACATTCTCCTTCGATCGCTCTGCTGCCGGACTTTTGGCATCGTCTGAAACACAGAAAACATTCAGATAAAATAGTTACAAAACTACTTTAAACTAAGCAATAGCTAAAAATTATTCTGTAGCACTACATGACAAGCGGCGTTGGTATCACAGACTTCGCTTTAGCATCACTAACTGGTCTAGATATTTAACCGACAGGAAAAAAACAGAAAAAAGTTTAAAGAGCATTGGAAATACCCACAGCAGGATGGGCAGCTAAGAGACTGTCCCATGTAGCAGATCATTTTACACTGCAATGCGCAATTTAGTAGGATTAGTCGTATCGCATCATAAATTTATACAGCGCCTCTCACAGTGCATTCCAATCAGAGGCGCTCCCAGTGCAAAAAGCCATAGAAAAGAAAGTTTTTGGATGAAAAAAAGAAAGTAGTTTTGAGACAACAGAAAGACGTGCTTTGGCTATAAGTTAGGTTACCAGTTAATAACAAAGATTGGGCCATTGGGCAGAGCCGATTCCAAAGTGCAGGAACAAAGAAGGCAATTTAAGCTTAACTTATATACGTCAGAGACACATAACTAGTTAAACGGAACAGGTTGCACTTGGCAAGTCTGGTGTTTTGAATAAACGAAAATTGCTCAGTCATACCCCCTTGTTAAAATCCACTTGGCAAAACGATGAACGAATTCTCAGTAACAAAGTACCGCAGAATTTTTTTAAATTTATATTACATTTTAAATTTAAATTAAAATCAATCGACTGACTCTGCCTTAGATATCAGTTTAGATTTCTTAGCTAGCATCAAACGCTGGTTTCTCACTTACCATCAAAGCGAAGTCGATGAGCGCGAAGCTTTGCCAGGCGATAGGGCGACAAAGTGGCACCAATGGGTGAATCAGCGAAGAGCTGCTGAATACCATGCGCACCTCTCGGCGGCAGGTTCTGGTCCTACAAACATAAGATCACAATCAGGGTTGCGAATATTGGATTTTTGGACAAACCGGTTTTCGGTTGTGGAAATCTGGTTGCGAACCAATTTTCAATTTTCCTATTGGCCCCAAAGGAAATCCCGCCAATTTCCAGCTGGCAGTGAAATCTTCTGTAAATTACTGTGCGTTTGTTTGTTGGTAGTCTAATAAAGAATATTATTATTTACTCGCTGTCCAAAGAACTGAGGACCAAAAATCTTCATTACAGGCCAAAAACTTGAATCAACCGTATCCAGATCTTAAAGGGTTCTTTGTCTAGAACAAACATAACAAAAAATGTGTATGAGCTTAAAACAAAATAAGATTACCTGAGCTCTTGTGTTTGGTCTCGGGCTGTTTTCTGACATAGTGTTCAATATTCTGTTGCAGCAAAACTGAAACAAACGAACACATACACTAGCATGGGCAAGTTGGCCAATTTCTTAAGTATTGAAATATCCGAATGAATGAATATATAAAATATTGCGAAAAGCTTAATTTGCGTTAAATATTTTGTTTTCACTTAGAAAATAAATTTGGGAATCCGCTGAAATTTCAATTTCGGGAATGGGCTTCGATGATTTGCAACGCATTCTATTTTAGTTGGCGCCAAATCATCCCAGTACTATAACCAGCCTTCACGGTCGCATTGGGATACCAAACCGACAGAGATAACGCTTATCCAGCTTGTAATAGAAACTCATAGTGGAAAAACTTCAAATAAATAATCATGTGTATCCATACAAATGTTCACAGAGTGGCATATTAAGTTATTGATACCCAACTCCCTCGAGTGGTTCTATGTCGTTTCTGGGAAGGTTTCGTTCACATCAAAATCCCAAGAACTGCTATTAGTCAGGGAAAAAAGCAAACACCGAATACTAACTGAATTGGAGTGGACAGCGTATTAAAACACCTATAAAAGAATATCACGCAGATTCGGAAAGCATAATTATAAACTGAAATCGTCAAAATTTAAATTCATTCAAAAATTGCACCCTGCACTTTTGTCGCACAAGAATTGATGACGTACTCAAAATGTGTGCTTATTTCTGACCAATAAGGATATATCATTTAGGAGATTATATATTTCCTAGAGTACACGCCGTTGCGCTTCGGGTATGGTATTTAACGCCATCTATATGGCGTATTTTCATGCGTTTAGTCAAAACAAATATTGGAGGGTCCAAATCAGTTCCAGCGGCGATATCCTATGACTTTTGGCTCACTGTTACATATTAAAAAATGGAGAATGCTTGTTCTGATCTATGTTCTAGTTCCTCAGACCGAGGCTTTAGATAATTGCAGCCTATAGGTGTCTAAAATGAGTCTTTAGGCCTAATTACAGTCTGCGTTGGTTAATATAATTTACTGTTTATGTTCGAATAATAAATATACTGATGTCCTGCTTTTCGAAACTGTGGTCTACACATTAGACAGAGCTGAAGTGAACCGGACCTGTCAGGGTCTACAACGTCGTTGGTCTAAGACCCGGCACTCATTTTCGTGACCTGCGTCTACCGGGTCGCAGCCTGGTCGCATTTTAACATAGGCCTGAACATTAATATTAAATTATATATATAATTAGATATATATATATTTTAGTGTGGTTCACATATACATGGTAAAAAATGAAGTTCAAGCCAAAAACCAAGACACCCTCTCAGTTTGTTAGACCTATTAAATTATATATATATATATATATATATATATATATATATATATATATATATATAACGAATCCTAAAAAGGGTCATTGTCAGATTTATCAGAATTTGAGGATGTAGGCTACATTCGTATTTTTACGGCAAAGACTAAAAAGTCATCGGGAAATTTTCTGACAAAGAGTCTCGACGCCGCTCTTCGCCTCAGATCCGCGGCTCCTTCGTCAAACACTTTCAGCCACGAATGTAGGCTGCAGCTAGCCGCGTGAGAATTGCGGGAAAATTAACTGGGGATTGGGCTGTTATAATGAACCACTTGGAATTGCTGAGGAAATTATTTTCCACTTCCATCCGCCAAAATTTCTGACGACCTTTTTTTAGTCATTCGGTCTAAAATCGTGGAAATATTTGAATTTTGCATATAAAAAACCCGAACGGCCTTTTTTAGGGGGCCTTAGCCCCCGGGTTGCCTTTTATAGGGGGATTAGCTCTTGTCCCTCGACACCCTCTTCCACCACCACTTACTCCTCCTCCTCCTCCTCCCAGGGGCGGATCCAGAGGGCAATCCGGCCATGGCCCCCCATTTAAAAATTGCATGGACGTGCCCTCCCATTTGGTTTAAAGAATCCATTAAATAGATGCAGCGGGAGGGAAAAACAGGACACCAAGCCACCCCTATTAAAAAATCGTATGGGACGTGGCCCCGTTCGATTTACCATCACGACTATGGATGACGAGTAAAATTGGACGATGACTAAAAAAAGTCATAAGTTTTTCCGGCGGCAATTAAAGCGAAATTTTCCCCCTGTCCCACCAACAAGCCCCAAAATTGTGGCCCCCCTTAGAAAATTTCTGTATCCGCCCTTGCCTTCTCCTCCTCCTCCTCCTCCAGCTCCTCCTACTCCTCCAGCTCCTTCTCTTCCTCTTCCTCCTGCTCGTTCTCTTCCTCCTCGCTCTCTTCTTCCTCTTCCTTCTCGGTCTCCACCTCCCTCTTCCTTCTCCTCCTCCTCCTTCTCCCTCTCGTCCTCCCCCTCTTCCTGTTCCTTCCTCTTCTCCTTCTTCTTATCCTTTCTCTGCTTCTTCTTCGCATTCATCTTCCATATTGGCGCACTCGCAGACGCGTGCACACCGACACCCAAGCGCACTGCAGCGTTTGATTAGAATAATTTATCCGGCATTGATTCTCGGCGCACACCTCGCAAGATCAATAAACGTCTTTTATGAATGGCCCTCGACATACGCGCTGCGCTCACGGACGGACGTCATAGTGACGTCACTGCGTCGACGGCTCTGATTGGCCGATCGCGCTGCGTTATATTACTGCCAGACGTTACGCACGCTCCATTCATAAAAAGCTTGTCGCTGGGCTAGCATTGGCCGGTCCAGAGCTGGGCCTATTGCTACGAAACTCATAATAAACTTGTCGTTTTATTTTCGACTCCCACGATACGTACATTTTAGAAAATCACTGGTCTGTCGTTTGAAGGGAAGGGCGTTGTTAGTTTAGGCAAACTAGGGATTGTTACGCCACAGAAGTCTGACGTCTGTTAAGTTTTTATTGACTGTGATCGCGGACTATCTATAATAAATCACCTAGAGGTTGCCCAGGCCCTCTGGTGGCCGCTGGGAAAGGGTGGCCTGGACGGTCACGGGTAGAATGATCCTGCAAGAGTCGGGTGGACTAGGGCAGATGGCGGACGGCCAGTTGAATCTCAGTTTTGATATGTACAAGAGACCGGGTCTCCAGGGACTGCATCGGAGTCTCGTCGTCATCCAAGCTCCCGACGACAGAGGCCGTCGTTCCGAATCTCCCCAGAATGACAACCTGGACACACCGATGTTTTCGCCATCGACAGAAGTGAATTTCAACTTCGTCAGCAACGATGTTGAGATGACACAGGAAGCGCTGCCAATCACAGGTGAGTGCAATTCTCAGGTGGGCAAATACCCATTATGACTGGGATTCGATTCCTAGTAGTGTTAGCGCCAAGAATTGAACCGATAGGTCTATAGGCTAGAGCAAGATATGGAGTCACCGTTGTAAAATGGCACCACTGATGCAAAAAATGGGACTAATGGCGCCAATAAGCGGGTTCACCATCTCAATGACCTAATTCTACACTGATACAGGAAACGGAAGTATCGTTTGTTGTTGTATCAAACTCGGAGGTTTAGATGATTTCAAACGTTGGAATGTAGATACTTTAAAAAATGCGTCGAAAGCGCGGATTAAGAATTATGCAGTGTAAAAAGAAGGAAGAGGCTAGTGGCGTAATTGCAGAACACGGGATCGCGTTTTTAGAATTTTAGCGTTATTTTTGTTATCCTTAGTGATGATCTATGTCACGCTGTGATTGGTTGACTAAAAATAAACATGGATGATGGTTTTTCAAGTATCTATTGTAGTGACCCACTGCGCATGCGTGCATGACATGGTGAAACGGCTTATATAGCTATAGTGGCCAAAAGTTCATGGTGTGTGGTTTAGGCCTATAATTGTGTCAGTTGGTATCGGGTTTCAGATATCGAATTTTGCATTGGCCTAAAATTGCGTCATATTAGGCGGCCTATAACCTAGTTAGGCCTACTTGTTACGCTCATTGTCGAGTGTATTTTTATTAAAGAAGAAAATTTATTTCCATTTGCGTGGCTAATTGAAAGGCCAACGGAGCTGTTGTCAAATCATATCGGCTCAATTCCTTTAAAAAACAGCTGGCTTTATGCTAAATCGTCGCTACAGAAGAACCTGCAGTAGCCTACATTATTTTGAATTAAGAATTTAGTGTGAACAAATCATCTTTGGATAATAATTGACTGCACGGCGTTCCATATGTTTCCTCAGTTGGCGACATACGCATGCGCGGAGAGTGTACCGCGGCCGACATAATGTAGGACCGTCAATAACGTCATACGTAGCGTCAGATCAATGCTTGTCTCCGTCCGTCCGTCCGTCCGTCTGTCTGTCTGTCTGTCTGTCCGTCTGTCTGTGTAGATCTTTCTCTGCCTCATGATGTCACTCCGCAACCGACTTCAATTAACCTAATCAATCACTAGGCCTACATTACATACAACGTAGGATGACTATGGCGCATGCCTATGTACAATAATTAATGCAATCTCGTTATAACTATTTCCTTCAATGCGTCAAGTGATGGATTTTCAGGCGAATAATTATCTGCTTTGTAAGTTTCATGTAAAGATGTAGGCAAGATGTAAAGATATAGGCAAAATGTAAAGATGTAGGCAAAATGTAAAGATATAGGCAAAATGTAAAGATATAGGTAAAATGTAAAGATGTAGGCAAAATGTAAAGATGCAGGGAAGATGTAAAGATGTAGGCAAGATGTAAGGATGTAGGCAAAATGTAAGGATGTAGGCAAGATGTAAAGATGTAGGCAAAATGTAAAGATGTAGGGAAGATGTAAAGATCTAGGCAAAATGTAAAGATCTAGGCAAAATGTAAAGATCTAGGCAAAATGTAAAGATCTAGGCAAAATGTAAAGATCTAGGCAAAATGTAAAGATGTAGGCAAAATGCACATGTTTTATATGGCGATTATATTAGCCTAATTTTCGGTGGATTGATCGTGTCAGAAACTTCAATGATATCTCACGTTTCAAATACTTTCAACTGTTCTTTAAAGGAAGAATGTGGCCAATGTGTTGTTGGATGGATGGATGGATGGATGGATGGATGGATGGATGGATGGATGGATGGATGGATGGATGGATGGATGGATTGATTGATTGATAGATTGGGGCTTTAATACAATAGGCTGAGTCTTCTAATTGGTTTTAATAGTTGGAACTATCTAGGTCACAACATGCTGCTAGAAAAACAGTCCTTGTCCCATTTTTAGGCGCCAAGCAGTGAACGCTCGCCTTGACATTGCACCTCCTCCTCCTCCTCCTCTCCTCCTCCTCCTCTCCTCCATCGCTTAACTCTTTCCTCGAACGTCTAAATTTCAATTGCGCCTTTAAACGCCAACATTTAACCCACAAAACGATCGTACAGCTAAGTCAAAACATACTTCCGTACAAAATCTCTCCTCTATACGGTACTTTGGTACGCCATCTTTTGGGCACAGGCGAAAATCTGGTCGGAAATAGATCACAATTCAATTGATCTTGGCCGCTGCAAGTGTCAACGCAGCGCCGAGTCGAGCGCTGTCGAGCCGCAAGCAAGCCAGATTACGTCAGAGCGATCTATTTTTAGCGTACGCCGAGCGAAAATAGCTGCGACTGCGTCACGCGAGAGACCATAGAGCTGAAAATAGAAGCAATTTACGACGAAGTTTGCGCTAATCGTCTCAATAATGTTTTCTCTCGGCTTCTGTTGCGAGTTTTCGAAAATGTCCACCCCTCTTCAACCACTAATGTCTTCAGTCGTAGAGTCAATACGCCAATCTTTGGGATGGGCAACTATAGTCGTGGAGTAAGTCAGTGAGAAGACTTCCTTTTGTAATCTTTGATTCGTAATTGATAACTCCAAACTTATAAAGCGCCAATCGATAGCCAAGCACAGGGCACCAGCTTATTCACGAGCGCTGTGCATATTAACGATGAGCTTGTAAACTATGAGAATGGATGCTTGGATGGGAGAGTGAGCATAAGTGAGTGCCAAAAGAAGTTCTATTATAAGAATCAATCAATCAATCAATCAATCAATCGTAATTTATGTAGTGCTCCTTAAATGTAACTACTCAGAGGCGCTCCCGACCGAGATCAAACGAAAAAAACAGTATCAACAGTTTGTGAAATTGAGAACAGCTTGGGAATGTTGTATAACTTTGCATAAACGTTTCTAGTATTTATTTCTTCAGTAAACTGCTCTGAGTTTTATGGTAAATCAAGAAAATTCTTATATACTAGCTTACTTAAATTTCGTTTGCATAACTTGGCTTCTACAAGCCTTGCAAAACCCTAGTTTCAATTAACCATGGTCCTTTGCACTGTTAATTATTAGCGACCCTGGATTCATCACCGTTGG
Source organism: Lumbricus terrestris (assembly GCA_949752735.1). NCBI lineage: Eukaryota > Metazoa > Annelida > Clitellata > Crassiclitellata > Lumbricidae > Lumbricus > Lumbricus terrestris. The sequence continues at coordinate 52,451,461 of OX457044.1, forward strand.
CAACGACCGGATACAACGACTTCAGCCGGAACAAGCCCACCACGTCCTTCATCCTGCAAGCCATCTCCCTGCAACCGACATGCGGAGGAGGCACCACTTTCTCTCATCCAATCAACGTTCGGGGAACCAACGTCCCGGGTGTTGCTTCAACCAGCTGTCCCGGGCAGCTCTTAACGGCTCCTCCTGGGTCCGTCACAGTGGACGCAGGAGGTCAACTGCTGTCGTCGACGATCAGCCTGGTGGAGTCCCTCATGAAGTGGCCTCAGCCGGACGCGGGTCTCTCGCTGTTTCCAGGCGACCTCAGCGGTGACCTCAATCCCTTCGTGTCCTCATCCATGCATGGCGCACACACGCTCCTTCCGCTCACCCAACAAACCCAGAGGCTGCAGCAGTCGTGTCCTGGAGTCTTCCGCGTGGAAGCCAGTTCAGACACTGGGCTCGACTTCTCCAGCCTGGGCGGTCTCTATTCTTCCGGTGTTTCATCGATGCTTCCGCAGTACGTCCAGTACTTCGGCGGTCAAGGACAGTGCCTCGAGTTCCGCCCGGTCCAGCCGGTAGACGCCACCCAACCGGCGGACGATATGTCGACCACCGGCGCGGCGGTTGTCTCTGATGACCCGTCGAGGATCACCCAGATCCAGTCGAACGTCATCATGCCGGACCTTCAGGTCTTCGGCAAGCTGTTCATGTCGTCGCAGCCCTTCGCCGGGTTCCAGCTCTGCCCAACAACGACTGATCTACTCACGATCTCCTCCTCCGCCTCCGCCTCCACCAACCAGACCACCCAAGCGGCGGAAACCCCGACCTTCAAGACCGAGGCAAAAGAACAATCGCTTCCGGTGGCAAAGAGAACCCGGAAACGACGTCACCGCTCGGCGGAAACCGCGTCGAAACCGCGCGCTCTTTCGGTGAAATCGTCGGGAAAGACCCCGGTGCACGAGCGTCCCTATCCATGTCCGGTGGAGTCCTGCGACAGACGATTCTCCCGCAGTGACGAGCTGTCCCGTCACCTTCGCATACACACCGGACAGAAGCCGTTCCAATGCCCGGTCTGCTCGCGCTCCTTCAGCCGCAGTGACCACCTCACCACACACGTCCGAACCCATACCGGTGAAAAGCCGTTCGCATGCGCCGCCTGCGGACGCACGTTCGCACGCAGCGACGAACGCAACCGACACTACAGAGTGCACGCCAAGAAGAATGGTAACTAGGTCACGAGGTGAAGGTCGCCGACGACGACGTCGTGAATCTAGGTCAGATCGATATGGACGCCGCCTTGTGACCGTCGTCGTCGTCTGCAAGAAAAGCAACATCTAAAAATAATACATGTAAGATGAAGAAAGAGGGCGCTATAAAAAGACACTTCATTTAACGCAAGTGTTAGGCATGGAATTTGGCAGGCAGGCAGGCAGGCAGGCAGGCAGGCAGGCAGGCAGGCAGGCAGGCAGGCAGGCAGGCAGGCAGGCAGGCAGGCAGGCAGGCAGGCAGGCAGAGACAGACAGACAGAGACAGACAGACAGAGACAGACAGACAGACAGACATACAGACAGATTTAGACAGAGATAGAGACAGACAGACAGACAGACAGACAGACAGACATACACACATACATACATACATACATACAGACAGATTTAGACAGAGATAGAGATAGAGACAGACAGACAGACAGACAGACAGACAGATAGACAGAGACAGATTTAGACAGAGATAGATAGACAGTCAGGCAGGCAGACAAACACAAACAGACAGGCAGACACCGATAGAGAGTGATTTTGAATAACAAAACCTTATGGCACTTATTTAACGATACCTTCGTACAAAACGAAGCGGAGATCCAGAGAACAGATCTTTCTTTAAAGTGTCACTGTTTACTCTTGAATGCACCATGCCACAAAAAACTGAGGAAGTGTAGGCTACGTAATATACGAGTTCTAGATATACTTTCAACTCGTTTCACCGTGCTACAAAAGTACAAGTGAAAATAAAACGTAGGCCTATAGTAGGTCAACTTGATACACTTTCTTATTCAGTGGCGGCGCCAGGATTTCAGTTTGGGGGGGCTAAAAAGGGTTATTCGCCCAAAAATGTTATTCTTACATGGGGAAAAATGGATGGTCTTTTTAGGGGGGCTTACCCCTAGCCCCCTAGCGCCGCCACTGTTCTTAATAAAGGAAACACATTTCAGCATTATTGAAACATCAGTACATCTATATTATAATTATCCCATTGCTACCAATGACCAATAATTCATAGCAGTTTATATAATTCCTGACAAATAAATGCACTTAAAAATTAATGAATGATCTTTTACAAAGTAAAATTAGACGTCATAAATCGGTACTGTAATTGAACACAAATTATTCATCCAAATTTATATTTTAGATTTATATTTCATTATAAATCGTCAACAATTCGACACAAACTTACACAATGATTCGAACTGTACACCTCTAAGGCCAAAAGATGATAACGTTGTAAGTGGTATCAAATAAAGACTAGTGATCCTCGTTTGTATTCTTTCTATTCATCAAAAATTAAGCCTTTGACAGTGTTAGACCCAGAGCTCTGCGCCGGCCACGCCGCCGCCGGCAAGTCGGCGCAGAGCTCTGGTTAGACCTAACCAACTCGCAAGTTTTAACACGGGGAACGGCAGCAAAGCGTCGCTTAATTTAATATCTCTGTACATTAGTTACATATTCAGTATCATGTATGAATTATTTTTAATATTAATTATACTAGTTACCGATCAAATTAAAAGGCTTACAAAGCAACAACCAGTGTCTTTTTGTGTAGTAGCGATCTCAGAGTCTGACGCAGTCACTGTGGTGTGATGACGACAATGATATTCACTAGATATAAATATCAAGATAACGATAATCTATCACAATATTACATTCTAGTGAATTGATATCAGCCTGAATAGCGTGCATACTTGCTGAGCTGTATTAATTTATTATACATGTGCATACTCTACAATTCACATGGCCAGTTTTCTCAAAATTGCTAATGCGAGTCATTTTTCTGGGTTATGTCATGGAGGTCAATATCGAAATGTCGGTCAGCAGGACCTCTGACCTCTTTCAACTATTTTTAGACTTCTTCCTCGTATTCTGCCTCCTCCTCCTTCTCCTCCCCCACCTCCTCCTCTGTCATATGTATAGATATGCATGCACTGATAGGAGTGTATCATTGACTATATATATGCTTGATTAGCTTATATACATTATTATATATAATTATAGCATGACATTATATATATCATGTCATAGACTAGGTAATGATTGGACAACAGAACATTAGCAATAACTAGCAATAGCCAATCAAATTGTATAATAGGAGGAGCTTATATTATTTGTCTATATATATGTCTGAATGTACATAATAAATTAGTCAGACTCTAATCTTTGTTGGAGTGGTGACTCGTGGAGCTGTAAGCAGTCACTGAGGTGGCTGGGGCTTACATTTGGCGCAGCGACAACAGGGTCTTGCCAGGGCAAACGACAGAGCGTCTACGCCGGCAGAGAGAGAGATAGCCGTGTTGTGTCAGCCACGTTGGTTGCATAACAGGAAAACGGCAACAGCAGGATACGTCGGCGAGTTTTGCTGACGGAAAGAGAGACAACTTAACGTTAACAAGTTGTCTGTCTGAGTGGTCGGGTGGGACTATCCACAGAGCCGAACTCAGATAGTGGTGGTCAATCAGTTGTTGTTTGACGGGTGTTAGAAGGGCTGATCATATCTAGGTCCGACTAACACTTTGTCTAGACTTCTGTTGACGTGGGTGTGATCTTGGAGGACAAGCGGATTCAAGAGGAACAGACGAAGACAAGCAGACGAGTCGTTCCAGGTCAACCGTGACAGCGGAGCAAAGGAGACGGACGATTCTGGAGTGCAGAGGACAGTTCAACGACGATCCTACTACAAGGACAAGTCAAGTCGATTCTCGGACGGGTTGGAGCAACGACAAAAGTCAAGGTCAACCGTTCCTGTTGGTCGTCAAAGACAAGAAGAGAAGACTTTGGTTGAAAAGATAAGTTTGAGCTTATATATTTCTTGTTATAACCTACTTACGAATCTGTGGTTTTGTTGATGTAAAGTTTATTTTGTTGTTGGTGTAATTGTCAAAACCGATTGACAGAATGGATCATTTGTCGAGTGCAAAGTGTGCTTTATTGAAGAAAATGTCTACTGAGAGAGTGAGACAGAAGTTAGTGGAGTGTGGAAGAGTGGAGGAAGAGATGTTAATGTTGAACAGAGAAAGAATGCTGGAGGAGTTGGCAAATGAATGGCTTAGAGAGGAAGGTGAAGGTGTTGAGACAAGATTTGAAGAGCTGACAAGTCAGTTGGAAGAATATGGGAGTGCGCAGAGGAGTGAAGACAGAGAAGAGAATTGGATGAGAGAGGAGATGATCTGGAGACGGGAAAAGGATGAGAAAGAAATGGAATGGAGACGAGAGAAGGATGAGAAAGAAATGGGATTGAGAATACAGGAAATGGAGCTGAGGAGACAAGAATTAGAATTTCAAAGATTACAATTGAAGCAGATAGAGGCAGAAAGGTTGGAGAGACAGAGAAAGGAGGAGAAGATGGAGGCAGAATCGTCTGCAGCGAAGAAGAAGAAAGAGAAGGAGGAAGAGTCTCCGGTGAGTAAGATCAAGAAGTTGGGTGACGCGATGAAACATGTATTACCTCGCATGCCTACGGACTTAACTGAAATTCCAATGTACTTTGAGAGTGTAGAGAATGCTTTTAAAAGTTTTGAGGTTGAGAAAGCCTATTGGGTTAAACTGTTACTACCTTTGATGTCGTACAAAGCCAGGGCTGTACTTAATAGATTGGACTACCATGAACATGACAATTATGACCTTGTCAAGGAATTTGTGCTGAAGGAGTTTAAATTAACTCCGAGGGAGTACAGGGCCAAGTTTCTGGAGGCAAGAAAATTGCCAGAAGAGACTTTTACTCTTTTTAACACCAGACTAAAGAATTTATTTAATTATTATGTGAAGAGTCGCAATGTTAAACAAGATTTCAGAAAACTTTGTGATTTGATCGTGGCCGATCAGCTGAAGGAGATTTTATCTCCTGGCCCTTTACAGTTTGTTCTGATGAAGGAGGGGACTGAGTGTCTGTCATCTGACGCTATTGCTGATTTGGCAGATTTACATGTAAATAATCGCATTGGCTTTGTTGGACTACCTAAACCTGCTTTTGATAAGCCAAAAGCAAATGACGCTATGTATCAAGGTACGGGTCAAGGCAATGCAGCTGTGAATGAAAGATCGTTTGGAAAGCAAAATACTTGGGATAGAAATAAGTATGTAAGACCTGAAGTGAAAAACTGTTTCACAGAAAAGAATGAGAGAAAATGTTGGCACTGCGGTGATAAATCGCACACACTAAAGAATTGCTGGAAAAGGCAACAGAAAGAAGTTTCAGCCAGGGCATGTGCACTAGTTGAAACGGAGGTGCCGATGATACAGGTGATCAACAGACCTGATAATGACATTGAAGATGTGAGAGAGATAGAAACGGAACCGAAAGTTGTAATGAAATGTGTGATCAAGTCAGAAAAGAATGAAGAGATAAGTTTGAGAAATGAAGGAAGGAAGGAAGAAGCCACAAATTACTTTAGCAGCAGTCTAGTTCTTAAAAAATCGACTTTGCAGCATGTAGGCATTGAAATAAAACAGAGTGGAAGTGAGAACAAGAGGATTCGTTGTCTGGTTGATTCAGCTACTGAAATTCCTGTGATAAGTAAGGAAATAATAAAAAGCATGCCAGTGGAAGAAATGGGTAATGTGAGTTTGCAAGGTGTTGCTGGAAAAGCTACTACAGCAAAGCTGGTTAAATTGGAATTGAGATTGGTGAACGAAGAAATGGATAAGAATGACAAATGTTTAAATATTGGACCTTTTATGCCAATAATTTGTGCAGTGGTTGAAGATATGACAGGGAAAGAGACTTGTTTGTTACATCCTGAGATTATTGCAGAATTAAAATTATTGCCACAAATTCCTATTCTGGGCGCCAACATTCAGTCAAATATGATGACGAGATCACAACTTCAAAAGGCTGAACAAATGAGGAAGGAAGTAAGCGTGGTTGAGGAGCCAAACAATTTAGATAAAACTGAAATGACAGATTTGCACTTGGATAATTTGTTTGACTTGGAAAAACAGGAAAGTCAGGCAGATAACGCGGCATTGGCACAACAGCCGAATAATTTATCAGCGCAACATCAATTACAGCAGACTCTAGGTTTATCCGATTTTATGGTCTTTGCCAATCAACAACAATCTGATGAGTCGCTGCGGAAATGGTTCCTCTTGGCAAAAGCAGGGAATACAGAGTTTTGTTTATGTAATGGCCTGTTATATAAACGAGCAAAGATAACAGGGCAGGTTGTTTTCCAACTGGCTGTACCCCAACAGAGACGGCAGAAGATTAAACAATTGGCTCATGAATCGGTGTTCGGCGTGCACTTCGCCGAAGATAAAACCCGAGAGCGGATAAGTTTATCTTTCGTTTGGCTTGGAATTAAAAATGAGATTAAAGAGTGGTGTGCATCTTGTACTGATTGCCAACTAAAAGCCAGAAATGTTGTGTTAGATCGAGTGCCAATTACGGCGATAGCTAGAGATCAATTAGTTTTCAGAACTTTCCAAATGGATAGGCCTATAACTGGACCCATTCAGCCAACGTCCTCACAGGAACTTTGCTATTGTTTATGCATAGTTGACATCTGTATTAGATGGCCTACAGTATTCTTACTGAAATGTTTAACAGCAACAGCTGTCTGCATTGCACTTTTGTTAGGGTGCAGCCCACGATTCAATACTCTAGGTCATCCACCGAGTTTAGGAATAGTTGAGAGATGTAGCCAATCTTTGAAGAAAATGATACATGATGTGAATCAGAAAAACACAAGAAAATGGCACATTTTAATACCATTCATTGTCTGGGATTTATGTGAAATGCCTATTGAAGTTCAAAGTAAACCTTTGCAGGTAGATCATAAGCTTGTAACTGTTGCACAACAAACACAATTGCTGAATGTTTTGAATAAACACATTGAATGTTTTTCTGACAAATCTGATTTTTGTACTGTCGTAGAACATGAAGTTAATCTGCGACCTGAGTTTGTGCCAAAAGAGTTTTCTGCATACCGTATACCACGGATGTATCGGCCAGAAATCGAGAGACAGATTTCTAAACTCATCAATATGGACATCATGAATCAATCAAACAGTCCATTCGATGACATGGGATGACCTACGAACATCTCAAGCTTATTGCGTTGTTTTTAATGCCGATAACTAATATAATAAGAAAACATAATCTGACATGGCTAGACTGTTAACGAAAACTCAATTGAAGCGTTGTGTGTGTAACGATGTTTGTTCTTAAAATATTTCGTTTGGGTGAACCAGTGAATCTGTATTGTGACAGTAGTCAGGCAACAGTAATGACCCAATTAGATCATGAAGGAAAAGAAAGGCCAGTTTCTTTTATTAGCCAAAAATTGACTGCCACTTAACAAAACTGGGCCACAATAGAGAAAGAAGCATATGCCATTGTTTGGGCTCTATCTAAATTGAAGGATATTATTTTGGGCTCACACATTGTTATTTTTACTGATCATAATCCCTTGACTTATTTAAGCACGACCATGTCAAAATCAGCCAAGCTGGTTCACTGGGTATTAGCGTTGTAAAATTTTGATGTAGAGATTAAGTATAAGAAGAAAAAGTTAAATGTTGTGGCTGATTGCTTATCTAGGTTGTGAGTAAGTTTGTAAGGTCCTATATGTATGCAGTAAGTACGTATGTGAAGTATATATACATGTAGAGGTAGTTGTTTTGATTTGTATAATTTTATGTTGGGTTTAAAATAGCAAGTTTACAAATAATTTAATTTATTGTTTGTAAACTTAAAGAGAATATAAGAGGTAATGTCATATGTATAGATATGCATGCACTGATAGGAGTGTATCATTGACTATATATATATGCTGGATTAGCTTATATACATTATTATATATAATTATAGCATGACATTATATATATCATGTCATAGAGTAGGTAATGATTGGACAACAGAACATTAGCAATAACTAGCAATAGCCAATCAAATTGTATAATAGGAGGAGCTTATATTATTTGTCTATATATATGTCTGAATGTACATAATAAATTAGTCAGACTCTAATCTTTGTTGGAGTGGTGACTCGTGGAGCTGTAAGCAGTCACTGAGGTGGCTGGGGCTTACATCCTCCTCCTCCTCTCTCCGCTCCTTCTATGCCTCCGTGCGTCTAGCGAGAGCGCCGTCTCCATGGCAACCGAGGTCGTACGTATCATAGGGCCATCTGTTGACAAACTATGCAATGAAACTAATCGCTCTCTCACGGTCACTCGCTTCTGGACTAAGGTTCTGCTAAGTACATGAACTTAGGCTAATGTGGGTGTGCGTGTGTGCGTGCGGGTGCGTGCGTGCGTGTTTATCAGCCACAGTTTATCACTTAGTCTTACCCGGTACGTCTTAAGAGTTATGTACCATATACAGTGACTTACGCAATAAAGATAAGTTATATTATAATAATTATGTAGGCCTACATAAAATTATGTATTCATGTATAATATATATATATATATATATATATATATATATAAATAAAGAGAAGATTCTGTAACGTGTGTCTGTCTGTCTGTTTGTCCGGAATGCATTTCAACAGTTTTTGAGCTTTTCACTCCAAACCTTCACTACTGTGTAGGTCTCGGCATGAGACACAAAGTCGAGGGGTTGGCGATTTGAGGGTAGGAGGTGGGTTGGTGGGGTGGGGTGGGGAGAGGGTGGGGTGGGGAGGGGTGGGGTGGGAGTGAGAGGGGTGGGATGAGGGGAATTTTCCCCGAAAGCCTAATTTTACAGGTTCAGTACCGGTGGAGGTCAGAGTGCGGTGGGGTGTTGTGGGGGTTGGGGCGGGGGGCGTGGTGTGGTGGGGTTGTGGCCGGGAGCGGGTAAAATCCTCAATTTCCCGGTCAACGCCGGGTACCCCAGCTAGTATATATATAAAGCACGGAATTTGCTATGTATAGGGCCGTATAGGCTATTTTAAACTATCAGAAGACATTTCATCAATAAACTCTTTTGAAACTAGGCGAATGTTTGCTTCTTGCACCGTCACTTCAACTGGAACACCACCGAGTGAAGCCGCGGGTTACTATAAGAGGGTCAAGGTTTACAATTTACATGTCCCGAAGTCCATATAGCAATACGAGAGTTGGTAGAAGAGGATGAATCGGATCAGGAATCACAACTGACGGTTAATAATCGTAAACGTAATCCTACGTAGGATGGAGAGCTGCTGCATGAGCATCTCCAGGGGCACCACTTTATTCGTGAGCGTCGGGTTTTAGAGGGTCGTTCAGGAACGTAATAGCATACAGACTAGGGAGAGAGTAGAGGAGCTTCTAGGACCGTTTTGATTAGAACGAGAAAGACAGACTGACAGGCAGGCAGACAGACAGGCAGGGAGACAGACAGAGAAAGAGAGCAGATACAGAGAAATAGACAGATACATAGAGACTGGTATGTCACTGTAAGCGAAAGAGTGCATGGATAGACCAAATGATGGGGGGGGATCATTGAAAATGTGGGAATTTCATTTTATGTGGAAATTCCGTATATAATAGGCGCCTTAGATAGAGAAGCCCAATTAATTATAGACTAACGATGGCCTTTCAGTAAACAATCGTTGATCAAATTATTCCTCTCAGCACATGGATATAATATTATTTATAGTCTATAGTTTTACAGCACTCATGCAACGCTAATTCTCTTCCCGTTTTAAAAAGTGGCATCTAGCCTTACATTTAACCTGGGACTAATATCGATATTAGTCCCATATTTAACCAACACGTAGTCTGTTATTAAACACCTAAAAACTCGTACTGTAAATATATATCTGTTCCGTCACAGTACGTGTACGGTGTTAGATTGTAGTTAGAGTGTCATTGCATACTGTTGTCCATCTAACGTATAGGCTAGCAAGCGCTATAACTGGCTTCGAGTACGCCATCTAGCGAAAAGCGTATGAAAATCGTATTGACGTAAAAATCTTCATTCACATAGCTTCAATGTAAATTATAAAGGAGATAAATGTAAAAATCAATCATAAATGTAATAATAAGTAATAATAAAATGTAAATCTTCGAGAATTTCTCAGCCCCCACAAAAGACACGCCAGCTTATTTACTTCCGCTATATCAAATGGCAAATGCATGTAGAGTAGCCTAGGCTACGGAATGGCCAGAGTTTCGTTCTAGTGCCAGGTAGTAGAGCGGCCTGGTGAAAAATTGTTCACTTTGTGATACAAGCATGAAATTTGGTACAAACCATGAAAATGTCATAAGAAAAAGATTTGGTTATAGGGCCATCGCAGATTTGGCCTCTGGCCCCAATGGCGGCCATTTTTCAAAATGGCCGACCTGTTTACAGATTTTAAATTATCTCAGCTTCCAGTGCACTTAGAATCGTCATTTTGGTGTCAAAACATACATAGTTAGGGGCGAGGATTCCAAAAAAGCCATTATAAATGTTCCCAGAGCTTCAATGGAGGCCATTTTCCAAAATGGCCGACCAAAATACGAATTTTCAATATCTCAGCTTCCAGTACACTTAGAATCGTCATCTTGGTGTCTAAATATACATAGTTAAGGGCAGGAATTCCAACCGAGCCATTGAAAATGTTCCCCGTGGCTTCATTGGCGGCCATTTTTCAAAATGGCCGACCTAAAAAAATAATACTTCAATATCTCAGCCTCCAGTACACTTAGAATCGTCATCTTGGTGTCTAAACATACATAGTTTGGGACGAGGATCCCAACAGAGCCATTGTAAATGTTTAACAAGGCTTCAACGGCGGCCATTTTCCAAAATGGCCGACCAAAAAGGATATTTCAATATCTCAGCTTCCAGTACACTTAGAATCGTCATCTTGGTGTCTAAACATACATAGTTAAGGGCGAATTTTAAAGGAATGAAATACAAACGTTTCTGTTCACAAGATTCGCAGCCAAGGACGTGAATGGTGTGGTGAGGTAAAAGGTTCCTGCTTATTTAAAAATCAGCTGTTATGGACTCATGGTGCATCAAGTATAAATATAGTATAATCCAAGCCATTTATTGCATCATACTTTTTCTGAAACTTCTGATTGAGTTCATGTTCATTTGGCAATAAAACAAGTTTTGGAATATATGCAATTCAAGATATTGCTGATGTGCACGTAAATGTGTATCGTGATTTAAGTCGACATTTGGGGCCATTATGCAGGCAATGTACTGACCACAGAATTATACAACATCATCCACATCATTCACGGTCGCATAGGACTCTGCACAGACAGAGACCAGTACACTGTAGAGTGTAGAGAAGCTTTCACACATTTGCACTGTCCCCTACATCCCTCCTCACAGCCACATCTGAGCAGTTCACAACCAGCACAACCGGCACGTGGCTCTCCGGGAAGTGTTGTCCACTTCACTCCCCAGCCACCTTTAATCGTGTTCAGCCACCGCATTGACCAGGACATGGTAGTTTAGGAACAGCTATGAACATCTTTGTCCAAACGTGACCTGCTTGGTAGGCAGCTCTCTTTGTGTGTTTCACCAGTGCAGCTTGAGTTGGTGGAAGGCCATCCATAGGTCTGTCTTTCTGTGCCGACAGTTGCTTTCTTGCCTCATTCAACTTCTCCTCACCACTAGCACGGTCGTACTGAAGAACCACAAAGCACTCAGTTACATCGAGCTGATCATAAACAGAGCTGGGAGTTGATGCTATAGGGTGCAGAAGGCTGGGGTGATGTCGCTGAATGTCTTCCAAATATCACAGACAGTCCTTTTCCCGCACCCAGCAAAGGATGATACTGTGTCACATCCGCTGAATGCGTGTAGGAAGGACAAGGCTACGCACTTTTCTGTATCGAGGGCACTCGCCATCTCATGGGTTGGTAGGTATCTGAAGCTTTTTGCCTGAGGCAAAACCAACCCACAGTTTATCAATGTTCAGCTGCCAAACTGCTGCTACGGCCAACGCCAACACGTCAGAGTCAACGGTGCGCATCATCACCTTACGATGACCATGTTTGGGAGCATCGAAGACATGCCAAAAATTTCTTGTATCAGCTTCCTCCTGAGTGCATGGAGCAAGTCCATTTGTGTCTTTTTGCCGGGTACAGATCGAGCAAATCCTTGTGGTAAGTGGCTATGATCTTTCTCCCTGTTTCTATTTCTAGTTTTTGCTATTCGCAGGCTCAAGAAAGAAAACAACTCTGACTTGCTTTCGTCGTTCCTCAGGAAATCCTGCCTGTTTTTGGGGAGAGCACTCCATCCAGATCACTGACAAGCCTCGACGCGCCTTCGACTTCCCTTTTACCCCTCACACTGCATGTGTGTGTCTTCAAGCTGCCACGCACGTATTCATCCCATACAGCATCTACTCTATGTACGTGCTCTAGCTGTCTTGTGAAGTAGGGCAAGAAAGTATGGGAGGAATAATCTGAAAAGGTGCATGCAGGGCCAGGCTTCAGCATGATGACTATGACGGCTCCATCCAGTATAAGAGCGTCAACACTTGGAATACCCAGTGAATGGCCTGGTTGGCCTCATTTGTTGAGGAATTAGTTCTTCTAGACAGTTACTGTCTGGCCTAGTTCCTAGCCGTAGTTTGCCCATATTCGAGAGTGATGGGTGGCATGCCTGGATCTCGCGAGCAAAAAAATCGTCCAGGTGACCAGGTCTCCTTCGCGTGTCTGACAGGAAATGTACAACCTGGAGAATAGTGAGCCGTCCTTCTTCACAGATGGCAAATGTTCTTTTGCTCGTGACTTGCCCCATGCAGGCGGACGACTGAAGAGAGGGAAGTTATTGCTTTTTATTGGATCACTGACAAGTCACGTTTGGTTAATGAGACGTTCCTTGATAAGTGTTTCGTACTACTCTAGTTGCTGTACTAGTACAACAGTAGTTGTACTACAAGGTTGCACATGGTGTTTATCACTGTTTGATCGGCCAGATCTCTGGTATCCTGGACAATGCTATCGTCAATAAATGGGTTTCACATCTCCTCTATAACACGGCTGAGAGCCTAAACCTGATTGAAAAACTTTACCTTTCTTATATATTTCATATATTCCAACACTTGTTTTATTGCCAGATGAGCATGAACTCAATCAGAAGTTTCAGAAAAAGTATGATGCAATAAATGGCTTGGATTATACTATATTTATACTTGATGTATCATGAGCCCATAACAGCTGATTTTCAAATAAGCAGGAACCTTTTACCTCACCACACCATTCACGTCCTTGGCTGCGAATCTTGTGAACAGAAACGTTTGTATTTCATTCCTTTAAAATTCGCTCTTAACTATGTATGTTTAGACACCAAGGTGACGATTCTAAGAGTACTGTAAGCTGAGATATTGAAATATCCTTTTTGGTCGGCCATTTTGGAAAATGGCCGCCGTTGAAGCCTTGTTGAACATTTACAATGGCTCTGTTGGGATCCTCGTCCCAAACTATGTATGTTTAGACACCAAGATGACGATTCTAAGTGTACCGGAGGCTGAGATATTGAAGTATTATTTTTTAGGTCGGCCATTTTGGAAAATGGCTACCATTTAAGCCATGAGGAACATTTTCAATGGCTCTGTTGGAATGCCTGCCTTTAACTATGTATATTTAGACACCAAGATGACGATTCTAAGTGTACTGGAAGCTGAGATATTGAAAATCCGTATTTTGGTCGGCCATTTTGGAAAATGGCCGCCATTGAAGCTCTGGGGAACATTTGTAATGGCTTTTTTGGAATCCTCGCCCTTAACTATGTATGTTTTGACACCAAAATGACGATTCTAAGTGCACTGGAAGCTGAGATAATTTAAAATCTGTAAACAGGTCGGCCATTTTGAAAAATGGCCGCCATTGGGGCCAGGGGCCAAATCTGCGATGGCCCTATAGCCAAATCTTTTTCTTATGACATTTTGATGGTTTGTACCAAATTTCATGCTTGTATCACAAAGTGAACAATTCCTTCACATTTTGGTTCCTTGCCGCTCCACTAATAGACAAGGCTTGGAATTCTAAAAGGGCTCTAGAAATCACTCCTAGAAGCAAATCATGTAACAATTTGCTAACCGGTGTTTCTAGACTAATTTGACCCTGCTGAAAACGAAAATCGCTGTTAGCAAGCTGGATTTTTGGCCGTTCAATGGGAAAACAAGATGGCGGACAAAATGGCGGACAGTTGCTTCAAATGGCTATAAGTAAAGTATTGTATGTGACAGGAACACGATTTTACACTTTAAATTAAGATTATAGGGTGCAAGGAATACAATGGAACCAAATACACATATGTAGCACTGCAAGAAAATCAAAATGGCGGACAAAATGGCGGCCAGAATCTTAAAATGGCTGTAAGTGAAGTTAAGTATGCAGTGGAATCACGATTTCAGGGTCTAAATCAACATTTTCGGGGTCAAGGAATGCAATGGAAGCAAGGTAACATATGTGGCATTGCACGGAAACCAAGATGGCGGACAAAATGGCGGACAAAATCTTAAAATGGCAATAAGTGAAGATATATATGCAACTAAATCTTGATTTCAGGGTCTAAATCAACACTTTCGAGGTCAAGGAATGCAATGGAAGCAAGGTAACATATGTGGCATTGCACGGAAACCAAGATGGCGGACAAAATGGCGGACAAAAATCTTAAAATGGCCATAAGTGAAGACATATATGCAACTAAATCATGATTTCAGGGTCTAAATCAACATTTTCGAGGTCAAGGAATGCAATGGAAGCAAGGTAACATATATAGCACTGCCTGGAAACCAAAATGGCGAGCAAAATGGCGGCAAGAATTTCAAAATGGATGTTAATGAAGTCATGCATGCAATGGGAACTTGATTAAAAAAATTTGCGAGGTCTTTGCAAGATGGTATCTGAGACCTCTGCAGTTGAATTTATCTACAATGTTCCCTTATTTGACCAGGTATGATCATTCAAATTATCGCAATGCCTTCAGGAAGTCTTAAACCAAGGAGTGTTCTTCAAAAGAACACTGACAAAATTATAAAGGAAGATTTGTATATCATGCAGTGACTTATTACATCGTATCAAGCTGACTGTCCCATGGATCTGAAAACACGATTGTGCCATGGACTTTTCTCAAAACCAATGGGATTGGATTCTCTCTGCAAAAGTAACTTGTCGTCCGTATTTCTATAGCAGAGGCATATCATTTGTTTATTTGTAATATTTTACTTAGTGCCTCTTCAAGGTGGGCTGCCCGGAATCGCCCCCCACTTAACCACAACTAAATAGGACAGTTTTTTATTCTTAAGGAACAGAGTGGAGTGACCCATGGGCATGCAATAGACGCTGTGAAAAGGGGTTGGCCATTCCCATTCTAGATTTTAGAACCAGCTACACAGAATGAAAGGTGATGTCAAATAGCAGACCGCGAGTGAACCAGCTCAGCTTGGTTCGCCAACTGAAGAGTAGTGGACATCCGAGGTTGAAAAACAGAGTTCTTTCAGACATAGTGGGGCTATAGCCTAGTCCATCAAGGCACTACCTAAGCAACACAGAGAGCCTGCAGGCAATCCGCTGCGGGAAAGGGAGCCAATGCAAGACATCCCGCATACTGTATGAGACATGACCAAATATTGTGATATGCCCATAGGCTAAGTCGCGACACAGTTCATCCGACTTGCTACAGACAAATTATTGTAGGACAAGCAATGGCTCAAGCAATAGGGAACCTCCAAACGCGAAGACAGTTGGTGACCTGACAGATCTATACAGTGGATACCTGTGTACAGGTAGCCTACTTTCGATTGGCTACAAGAGGGTTAACAATTATTGCCTTCGATAGATAGTGGACATTGCTTTTAGTAAGTGAAATCGTACAGAAAATTACAACCACAACTCTGCCACTGTGTGGAGTCTTGAAATACTCCGTTGTCGGAAAATTGGGTGAATTTTCTTGGTATGCTTGAAAGAAAGACTGATCTAGTTCATTCCTGTCCATTCAGCTCTCAGCAGCCACATTTGGAGATATGGACTAGAGCGGTTGCTGGTGGTTACGTGAAAAAAGATAAGGTGTTGTCCACTGCCGGGTCATATGTGTTTGCTTTATATTTAACGGTGTTTTTGGTGATGGCAGGAACATCAGTGGAACAGAATCTCATCCAATTCACGTAACTATGAAGAATTGATCGAGTGGCCTTCATGCTACAACTGGATGTGATTTGACATAATATTATTTAGCAGGAATCAGCTGAAAGAATGCTTGAATAAACTACTTGAAAGTTCCCACTTATTTTCTACATTTGGAACATTCCCTTATGAGCTCATTACCAAACTGTCAGTTTGGAAAGGCCTATTTTTACTAGATATTGATGTTCAGATATCATCCTCATCTTCATCAGATGGAGTGTGGTGGAAGAAAGTAATCTTTACCAGTGTGCACCAAAGCCACATTATAGAGTTTGTTTACAGCAAATCATGTGAAGTTGACAAACGTAGCATCAGAACCTGCTGCTATCGAAGTGCAATCTTGTCATGTGCACTCAGGTGCAATTGCATTGACAGCAGCAAGGCCTGAATTGACTCTACGCACCCTATATCCGTCAAGTCATAAAAAGTTGAAACTATTGATAGGCCAAGTTATGAAACATTGAAGCATGCATCCTGTATATACATAAAGCCAGCAATAGTTAAACTGCAGCCCAGTCATAGCCTACTAAAAATTTCCACTATAGGTATGACAATTTCACTGCATAACACTGCATGTGATTTTGTTGGAAGCGTATGACCTGGAAATTACTAGTCCAGACTGAAATCAAGTCTCCATCGTATATGTTCAAGACATCACTCATAGCCAGTTGAAGTTTTTGTCCACCATTTTGGTTTTTGGTTTTCTGGCAGTGTCACATAATATATTCAGTGCCTTTAATTTCACTTTCCTTAATTCCAAAAATTATCATTTACATTCTGAATTGATGTATCTATTAGATACAGAAATTCACTAACAGTCAATTCAAGAGTCTGGCCGCCATTTTGGCCGCCATTTTGGTGTCCAGGCAGTGCTATATATATGCGACATTGGTTTCATCACATGCCTTGACCTCGAAAATGTTGATTTAGATCCTGAAATCATAATTTGGTTGCATATATGTCTTCACTTATTGCCATTTTAAGATCTTGTCCGCCATTTTGTCCGCCATCTTGGTTTTCGTGCAATGCCACATATGTTACCTTGCTTCCATTGCATTCCTTGACCCCGAAAATGTTGATTTAGACCCTGAAATCGTGATTCCACTGCATACTTAACTTCACTTACAGCCATTTTAAGATTCTGGCCGCCATTTTGTCCGCCATTTTGATTTTCTTGCAGTGCTACATATGTGTATTTGGTTCCATTGTATTCGTTGCACCCTATAATCTTAATTTAGAGTGTAAAATCGTGTTCCTGTCACATACAATACTTTACTTATAGCCATTTGAAGCAACTGTCCGCCATTTTGTCCGCCATCTTGTTTTCCCATTGAACGGCCAAAAATCCAGCTTGCTAACAGCGATTTTCGTTTTCAGCAGGGTCAAATTAGTCTAGAAACACCGGTTAGCAAATTGTTACATGATTTGCTTCTAGGAGTGCCATTTTGAGATTCCAAGCCTGGTCTATAAGGTGAAAATCCGGGAGGTCAAGCCTAGCAGCTTAATCATTATTATTAGACTGACGATGGCTTGTCAGTGCCAATCGTTACTGCGTTGCTAATAAAAATTAATATGACTCAGGTGGTGAAGACTGGCATATTATAAGTAACATATGCTAAAGGGAAATGATATGAAATTTACTATAATTATACATCCACTTTGAACTAAGGAGTATACAGGGCATAAGCCTATACTGAATCCGCCTTCAACACGCTCCGTGTTCTTAGTCTCGTCCTCGAGCGGGCCATACATATAGTGCATATTATACTCCAGGTATAACAGGTTTATCTAAACAGGACACGTACTCTGAAACACTGGCCTGACCCCCGTCACGATTCTCTCGTCTGTTTGTTTCCTAAGACACGACCTGAACCATGCCTGGACGGTGGTGGACCAGGCCTGGCCTCGTTCCTGGATAAAGGAGGAGGAGGAGGAGGAAGAGGGGGAGGAGAAGAGGAGGAGGGGGAGTAGTAGTAGGAGGGCAACGTTAATGATCCTTGTTATCGCTAATTACGCTTGGGGCTGTTTAATTGTTTATAAACGATCCCTGATGACCTGAACAATGACCTCTTTATCTGATAATGTAATTAAGATGGCTCTAAGAATCAAAAGGTGAGGCCGCTATTTTATACCGGTATCTGCCATGTTTATAGTGCATTCAATATCTGTTAGAATCATGGCGCTATATAATGCATTATGCATATATATATATATATATAAATATATATATATATATATAAATATATATATATATATATATATGAAGCACGGAACTAAATAATAATAGGCATATATATATATATATATATATATATATATATATATATATATATATATATATATATATATATATATGCCTATACGAATAGTTCATATGATAGGCCTACATGTACAGCGTAAAAAACTCCGAGAGCGTAATCTCATTAGTAAACTTCAACTTTCTAATGGTAGGCTAATCTCTAAATTTATAAAGCGCCACACAAAAGATGAGCGCCCGGCATCGGCTTATTAAACCACAAGTTCGATCATGCCGTGACCGATTTAATTCCAACCATTGCGCGAAGAACAATTAATTATAAAAGAAACTTAGGCCTCTCACAAGATAGGTCAATTAGATTATAGGCTAATCTTGATCTTAGATAAGATTAATTTAGTAGCCTTCGTATAGGCCTATAGCTGTTCAGCTTGACGCCGTTTTCACGTGGTACTGAGATGTTGACGATCAGATGCGGATCCAGGGAAGGGGGCAATCCGACCATGGCCCCCCATTTCAAAAGTGCATACGACGTGCCTCCCCCAAATGGGTTTCAAAATTACGCCGCCCAGATGACTGATGACTAAAAAAAGGTCATCATCAGTTATTTTGGTAGGGAAAATTTGTATATTTTTCGACCAAACGACTAAAAAAGTCATCAGATTTTTTCTGGTAAAGATCACTGAAAATTTTTTCCCCGCCCCTTCGAAAATTTCTGTATCAGCCCCTGTTCACGATGTCATGGGTTAGCCTGAAAATGCATTCAGTATCCCAAAAGAGCTAAAGATTTGTGGGTCAGTTTTAAATTTTAAGCCTGTATATAATTATCATCTTTGATTTCATTTTCATTTTCTGTAACTCGTGTTTCTTCTAAGCCCAAAGTGTATAAAGGAAAGCCTAGCCTCTCAAATAACGGGTCTAAAAGGCACATAAAACTACAACAGCCGACCAGGTCAGGTTACCCTACGTTACATAAAACGGAACATGACCGCCAGACTGTTGAACACGATTTCTGGGTCAAAGGATGGTAGAGTTTTTGGCTAATTTCCAACAACATCCGGTAAACAAGGCTGACACGAGACGGGCAAAACCGGGGGCAGACAGTAAGATTTCCAAGTAACTGCGCAGTCTTTCCGAGCATTGGGCTGGCCAGGCTAGACCCGTTCACTTCCGCGTAATATCCGCTTAGGCCGGATGCAGACAAATCGCACCGCGCACAGTACGATTTCTTAACACGTGCATCGCCATCGCCCGGTCAATTAAATAAAATAAGTACGTAAAAAGTTATTACTGGGCGCACGACTTCTCTGGATAGTAGCTATTATCTCAAAACTTCCAGAGATCCACCATAAGGCCAAGAGTAGGTAATCAGCTCATTGTCGAGCGCTGCATTAAGTCAGAGAGGTTCCAAAGGGTAGACGAAAGGAGGCTAGTGATCGATTCTCAAAGGGGAAAACCAGACCAAGAGATTCGAATACGCAGAGCAGCTTGGTAGCCTCACTTCAAAAACATCAACACACAATGGCAATAGGATACACAATAATAATTGTCATTATGAATAAGAGTGGAATATCATCCGGCAGTTGAGAAATTTGATCAGCTATAAAATTAGAGAAAAGAACAATTATCACTAGCCAATTCAAGAAAATCTTGGACATACATGGTAGGCCTAGAGTGCATAGAAAACTTTATACTGTGTGTCCCAAAAAAGAGTTGGGCTAAATCTTCCAAACCCATGCAATTATCACCCTTTAACGTCCTACACCAATTGCTTCGATCAGTGCATGCAATAATATTGACTACTTTCTTATTCTCATCTTGAAGCGTGGAACGGTGGAAGCGCCTCACCATAATTATCCAGTGTGAATAAAGGCGCTTTATAAATTCTAGCCTAAGAATCGTTATTTTAAGAAACCTGTAGAAACGTTAAGTATACGGCAAAAATTCTGCGCAAGATCTGTCGTAGACTATATATTAGAAAAGTTTAGATAATATCAATAATTATTGTCAATAAGCAAACGCTTCTAAGCGATAAACAGCAGCAGCTGTATTGCATTGAAGGAAAGGCTGCGCGGAGACCTAGGGGCACGATATAAATTCCGATTGATTGTATCCGTAAAATCTGTCTGGTCCCATGCAAACTGTCAGACGCGATGTAAAATCAGTTCCACCACCATAGCCAATCCCAAGATCGGAATAGAAAATTAGATTTTTAAAAATACGCGCACTCGCTTCCATGGACTGTGGCCATGCTACGATTGGTAAATTGTAGGGCCTACGGATGAGGCGACTTTAGGGCAGAGAAATGTCAGGGCAGAAATGTTGGCGAAGTGGTTATAGACCGCGAACAAATTGCGAAGTTAGGATGGTTGGAATGACTGAATTGCGTTTTGTAGGTGAATGATACGTGTCACGATTTTTACGACGAAGCTGGGACGAACTGGTCACCTGAAATTTGCAGTGGTTCTACTATAGGTGAAATATAGTAGATTATGAGCCCATTTAAATATCTCTTATGTTACACGTAGGCCTACGACTCTGCTTATGCGATTTAAAAACTGTTGTGGGTGTTTTCCTTTGTGTGCGATTTGCCACGATTCGTGTGCTGTGCTTGGGCGGTTTGGCTCCGGCCAATCGTAGGTTGGCTAGACGTCATATATGCATGCGATGACTCACGGTCAAGTGGTCGGGCCGATCGTTCCACGGGGGCCGAGACAAATGCACGGCCGGAAAGAGCTATTTTTAGATCGACTCGCACGCCTGTCCACTGGCCAAAAATGATGTAATTGAGAACCAATCACAAAGTAGGTGGTAACATCACGCCAACCAATCAATTTAAACAACAGTGATGTAATGATCCAAAAATAGCTCGCCGGAACTGCTTCGCCAATGGCAGCGGCGAAAAATGACGTAATTCTAAAAATAGACGTCTTACTCATCTATAAAGGCAGTCGGTCGACCTCGGTCGTCGTAAAAGTTGAATTGTTGCGAGTGAGTGAATCGGCGAAAAAACTTTGGAGAGAAAAACGCGAAAATGGAGACTACGATGTACGACGACAACATGAGGAGCGTGAAGAAGATGAAGACGAGCATGACGCTCGACCTCAACACTCCGACGTCGAAGCCCGACAAGCTGACCGACATCCTCGGCTCGCCCGATCTGGGACTTTTGATGCTGGCGTCGCCCGATCTCGAGCGTTTCATTTATCAACAAAACGGTCTCGTCCTAACGACGCCAACACCCACCTCGCAGATCCTCTACCCGAGAACGGTGACCGAGGAGCAGGAGGCGTACGCCCGTGGTTTCGTCGACGCCCTCGGCGAACTACACAAGAGCTACGGCATCCCTACCACGCTGGTCGTTCCGCCGGTCACGGTGTCTAGTGGTCCGTCTTCCGCAGTTGTCAGCTGCACGACAGTCGCTAGACCACCGGTAGTCCTATCTCAACCAATAGCGACTACTACCATGCTTCCGGGCAGTGTACTCGCCAACCCGACGTCGACATTCGCCCAGCTTCTGCCGATAGGTGTCGTATCGGCTGCCGCCATGCCAATGTCAAGGCCTGCTTCCACCCGGACCGTCAACCCCTCCTCTCTACAGTCTCAGGTTTTCCAGGTCAAGTCCGAGACGATTGCTCCGCAGACCGTGCCGTCGATGAAGGCTCCCACGTCGTTTCCTCCGATCACTCCAATCAACATGGACGATCAGGAAATGGTGAAGCTGGAACGCAAGCGGGCTCGCAATCGTGTCGCCGCAACCAAATGTCGCAACCGAAAGCTCGAACGCATCTCGAGGCTGCAGGAGCGCGTCAAGGAACTTCAGGACCAGAACGTCAACCTCGCCCGAACAGCTTCGACGCTACGCGACCAGGTCTGTCGGTTGAAGCAGAACATCATCGAACACAAACAGCGCGGCTGTCAGGTAATGCTCACCCACAACCTCCTCTAAGAACACACCGAACAGTGGACTTCCTGATTGTGATAAGATGTGCGAACAATGCTGGTGACTACTACATCTGCCTCCACATTGATGATGAAAATGCAGACACGAGACACGTTCGATTTTCGCAGCCGTCCAACAACTTTTGTCTATGCACCAACCACGCAATTCGACAAAATCCGAGGTTGTGGTCACGCGGCTCCACCTGTTCGCCGATCGACAAAGTTCGTACGATGTGAAAGCCGTGGACTTTCGACGGGGTGCGCCTGGCAATCCCCGCCAAAAAGACGACCTAGTCAAGAGGAACCAGCCGCACTCTGGTTCCGGAAACGCTATCCAAACAACGTCAAGATTTCTTGTCAGAGACAAAAACAGCAGCAGCAGATGTGCTTCAACGTTTGAAGTTATTTTGAGATGATTATTTTTGTTCTCTCAGACAGTTTCATGTCTTCGCTAAACGGTGACATTATGCACTTCTGCTTAGAGTGATTTTTCAACCCCAGCATTTTTTCCCACATATCAAAAACCGCAATTTAATTTAAAATTTCACACCAAGTATCTTGAAGCGACGTTTAAATTCGTGAATGTGTAAATATGCTGAACATTAGGCAAGCTATGCAGAAATCCTATTCGGTTACATCGGACTACTATGTATTAGATTAATTATTACCGAAAATAGACTATTTAGTTAATTAATCAAGGACCTCACTGTTTGTTGCTACCTGGAGAATTTCATGCAAACTTGAATCTGAGTTTAGGCTATTGTGTAGCCAATTAATAAAGATTTATAAATGTAATTTTCTAACCTGTTTAAAAATGTTTGTTTTATTTTAAAAGCCGCTTGAAGCATTAAATTCATTTACAATTATACAGGTTTCACTTCACAATCAGTTATTCTAATATTTGATTAATTTATACCTTGATTCATTTATTATGGTTATGACAGACGGCAAAATATCGGGCCAAGAACTTGTATTGTGGAGCAGAGCTGTTAAAAAGTACAAGTTATTTTAGCGAGAAGCATATCTACAATGCTTCTGATTAAAGTTTCTCTTGGCCCTCTTCGGCTGAAAAACCCTTCACACTACCATAACTTTCTTGACTGAATATAATTTCATAACTTCTTTCCTCCTGATGTCCTTAACAGTAATTTACAATCTAACTCTCGGTGTTCATCACAAGTCTGTTCCACAGAGGCAAATCCATTTACAGAACAAAACTAAAACTCTTGAACAGCCCTCGGACTGAATGAAGTCTGCAGTAGATAATTTCGTATAATTTGGAGTACTATAAAATTGCCTTTCACACAATTTCCACATACTTGAAAGTCTAAACTCCATCAGTTCACTCCACTTTTTTCTTTCTTCATCTTTCACTCGCCTCACATACTGCCTTTTCTTTCGAGGGTTGATTGCACTGGGAGTGCTTCTGAAAGGCTGTTGATAGGAGAAGTGCTTTATAAATGGTCTTATATAATACAATAAAAAAGACACCCACTCCAAAGATAGCCTCATTGGTTTGCTATCTACATGATTGTGTCAATGAGTCAAGGCCAACATGGTCCAGCCATTTATACACAACTTCAAAAACTATCAAGAACAGTCAATTAATATGTTACCTTCAAGCAGTTTCTCTTTGAAGTGATGGTATGCAACTCTTGAAACAACTCTCAATTTCTAGGTTTCTGTTTACATTTTCGAGCCAACTCCTCGGCCGTAGGAGACATATAACATACTGTTGGTGAAAGATAAGGCGGTGAAGGAACCATCAGCCGAGGCTAAGAAAAATGAAGTCAGCCATCTTAGAGGACTGCTTTTTTCAAGATGAACTCCTCAAAGGAGTGTCGTTAAACTGACATTGCATACAGCAATTCATGATATCATATGTAAGTTTGTACCTAAATGCATTACATTACAAAATGTCCAAAGCGACGCTGGTAGATGGTTGAACCGACAATGCTCCCTACGTCTGGTGAAGCATTTTGTAACAGTTTGTCACTCCTTCCTTATCATGGACTAAATGAATAGGGGTATGAATTCTTTTGGACAGGCGAGACGTCAGTTTTAGGTGGAATCCAATGGTCAGTTACAGTTTTTCAGCAACAGCTTGAAAAATGCAAGGCAGAAAATTAAAAGCATATTTATTTTGTAGAGGTTTCTAAACGTTGATTTTTTAGTTTCAATCTGTCCATCATTAATATAATTAATTCTCTGATGTGAATAAATAAAAAAGTAGGCCTAGTAACAAAAAAATAGGTGTCAATTTCCCAAGGGGCAAGTGCCCCCTCTTGTCCCTGTGTGCGGGCGTCCATAATGGTAGCTGATTGGTTAGGCGCCTTGCCTCGTAACACAGAACAGGTCCAAGACTCGCCCAAGACGTTTACGTGCAGCGACCTCGTAAGCAAGTCCTTGCACTCTGTTACATTACTGACTCTTACATTAAGTGCTTAATACCACAAGGAAAACTTCATCAGCTTCAAACTATTAACAGTTTATTTCCACTTTATCAAAATAGCTTGCTTGCCTCTTCCCAAGTTTACACATTTGCCCTCATCTATGGAATTCACTATCACCAACAGCGACCACTCGTTAGCACATCCAGTGAGAGTACCCAAAGAGAAAAAACCAAAGAGAAAAAATTGCTTTGAGGTGAGACAAGAAATATACAAACAGATCTAGAAAGAATGGAAACACATAATGAGGAGGGTAGGGCATTCCAGATGGCAGGCCAATGGTGGAAACTGGAAATTGACCTAGCTTAGGCTAAAGTGAATTTTATTCTTGAAAGAATCTTCGCGTTTTTCAAAACGATATCCGCCAAAACGAATTAAAACTTCTATCCAGTTACACACGCTCTAAATGCGAGATTCATAAACCCGCACGATATAAATATGTGATCAACGTCAATAATAATAGTAAATATTTATACATGTTCATTTATGTCTGGTAAGTTGAAGGGAAGATAGTAAGACGATAGGAGAGTGAAATGAATCAAAATAAAATCCCAAAATAAAAGTCCACAAAGCCAACTTCAAATCATAAATTGTGAATTTTCTAACGGAAATCACTATCAACCCGACGTGCAATATCCTATTCGTCAACAGCATGCTATTCAGACACACCGAGCAGACACACCGAGCAACAAACTTGGGCAATGTTCGCAGCCAGACACTGAAGACGCATTCAGAGAACAGTTTCGAGACTTTATTGTCGAGTGAACGCAGACGGTTTCTGCGAGTTGGTAAACGAAAACGATATCTAAACAACAGGATTTACAGAATTTCTTTTCGTAGATCTAAAGTTTTGCACTTCGAAAACGCGGAACATGTCAGCAAACGAGAGAACGGAAAGATTGCAACCGTCACAAGTCCCGGAGTCGAAGTCTGTCCGAACCGCTGCTGCGAAGAATTACGGAAAGTCGTCAAAGTCTTCCTCCGCTATTTCCTTTGCGCTTTCCAGTTCCTGCTGTTCACGTTCCCTTCTCTTCTGAAAGATAATACACATAGGAAAATCCGAGACAGCGGCACAACGCGGATTCCCCGCTTATCTATAAACCTCAAGATTGATCCTATCCGCTAAAGAACATTAAAGACGTTTGAAAATCCACGATCATCTAACATGTTGCAGGTGAAGAAACAAAAGTGACTAACAAAGTACCTAATAAAGTAACTACCAGTAACAAAGTAAGTGATGAGCAACAGAAGTAACTAAAAAAGTGACTAAGTAACCTTTAGCTGCATCTAAGAAAATGCAGAAATTCATCAGAGTGAGACTGATTGAAAGCAAAGAAAAGTTAAAAGCAAAGACACTTATAATAATAATACACAAAAAGCAGATTCTTTTAAAAGGAAAGTCAATAACACTAAGTTGCAGCCAGTAGTAAAACAAATCGCAAGAGAGAAAATTGCTGTCGTCTAAATTGCTAATCAGTGGTTCTTCGTTCGCCCGATAAACCTACCTCAGCCGATTCCAAATCTTTGTTGTACGACTTCGGTGGAAAGCGCATTGCCTAAACGATAAAAACAGAGCTAAAGTAAAAAACAACAAAACATACCGAAACAAAGAATTATTTAAAATACGCCTACAACAACTTCGCATCTGTGTTCCTGTGCTGTTGAGCACTATGATTTTTCTATCCGTTTACCAAAGAGGCACACTAGCACACAAACTTTTTATGCACATTAGAAAATGTGCAACCTTGCACAATCATAATTTTTTTGTGCTTCAGCAAAACGCTTAACATTGTGCAATGTAATTTTAAGCTGTACTTAATTGACAAGGCAAATGCCTTTTGGTAATTACTTATAATGCAATGCATGTGTATCTTAGTTTTAATAGGGCAGATTTTTCTATCCTCTAAAAGTGAAGTGAACATGAAGCAAGATATTCAAATAGATGCATTTCTATAAAACACTAAATAGTGACGAGCTGCACTGGTTCCCCAGTCGCTTTTGTGTACTTTGTCGTTGTTTTGTCTCAGATTCACATCATCTCCATGTCCCACGAGCAGACCGATTTTTGACAAAAACTTGAGCTTCTGCCTTCATTGGTCCTGCATTCTGGAATCAGCTCTCTCCATTGACTTGTTCATCGTTATTAGCTGGTACCCAAAGCACATCTTTTCGCAGTCTCAAAACTACTTTCTTTTCTCTGGCTCTTTCACACTAATTGGTGCACACTGCGAGAGGAGATTTATAAATACGTAGAAATGATATGACTTTAACGTGTGCAAATTTATTTAATAATAATAAAAGTGTCAAAGTAGATCATCACAAGGAACACTTACTTACAAGGTAAAGTATATCAAGACAAGACAAAAAGACAATCCCTTTTAAAGGTACGTTAAAGCATTTACATCACCATAAGTGCAAAGCAATCTCTCATCAAGGCAACACAAGGTACAATCCACCTTAAAAGAGAAATAATCAGACAATATAGGCCTACCGAACATAGCGCAAATAATACAAGTAAAATACAGCCATGTGCTTTCCTTATAAAAGAAATGGTCGTCGGAGAAGAGTGCCTGACCTTGACCGACTGGTTGTGGATGTCCAGGCAGAAGGTGATTCGTTGGTGGAAGGCGGTCATTGGCTCCCTCGTTGCGTAAATGTCCGTGTTCTCCTTCGACTGCACAAAGCCTTTCTCATGGTCAATAGATGCCTCGATCACTCCATCCCTGATCGCCTGAAACCATTCATTCATTCACCTATTCTAGACACCTACTCAGAGATGACAGCTAAAAAAGTAGGAATTGAGTGACTTTACCTAAAAATATAAAAAGCCGGGGTGTTTAGCCTACGCATCAATCGCAAGGCTAATGGAAGGCACTTCCAAATGGTGGGACCGATATTCAAAAATCAGGTGGATGAGATCGCGAAGTTACTTGGGTGCTAGGCCGGTAAAGTAACATAAGAATCCTGATTTGAATTAATCAATTTAGAGAAACCACACTCTTATTTGTTGATTGGAAAAAAAATTATCACCAAAATGCTGCAAAAATGACTTGTTTGATGATAACATTTTGGTAATTATATATACAACTGTGATTTAATTTGTACATTTTATTATCAATTATTATTTCGATTTATCATAATGATGTTCTGTGTCCCATTGTGCATCTGAAAGTGGAGCAATAAAGAAAATACTTGCTTGTAAACTTGTTTAATTGAGAATTAAACTGATTGTCATGGGTTTGTTTCTTACTTTGGCAACAATGAACTCGGCATCCTCTGGACTGTCCAGCAGGAGTTTGGCAGCAACGTCTGACAGCGAGATGCGCGAGTACGAGAGACTGATCATGCGCACTCCGGTCTTGATGACGTTGTGACGCAGGCGCACGATCAGCGTGTACGTTCCCTCGGCCTCAAACTTCTTCTTGTACTTGTCCAGAACGTCGCTGAACTTGGCCAACTGACCTGTGCGAACAGCTGATACAGGAAAAGACAGAGTTAAAACTTGACTCAAGACATATCTTTTTTCTAAGGCGTACATCTGACAGATTGTGTTTGTAGAGGCGCCCTTGTAACGGCATGTGCTATGTTACGGCGCCATAGAAATTGTCATCATCATTATTATTATTATTAAGCGTTTTAGAATGTAAACAGCATATGTTTTTCGTATAAATTTTAATTGGCACAGCTCAGAGCTTGATGCGATTTTCTTGAGTGACATTCTGAATTTCTCTCATGTTGCTTTGGAATGCTCTAACTTTCAGCGACCCAGATTTGTCCTTTGGGCTCTGCAAATCTCTCCGCCTCTGCCCAGACTCTTTTTCAGTGACTGCATATTACCAGATATCTCTCCAGTACTTCAACTGGCGTCGGCATGAAACTGGACTGGTACACAAATCTGGCTAAACACCGGCTGCCTACTAATGCTGGTCAATGTTGAGAGTTATTACAAAGACATCAAACAAGTTATTGGATCACATTACGATACAATATATGTGACTCCACATACCAAAACAAAGGTCTTGCTTCAAGCTTCAAAATTGCAACACAATATTGCTCTAGCTCCGTTTTAATGCAAGATACAAGGCAAAGTGACCCAATTAAACAAATTAATAAACCCAATTAAAACGAAACAATTTAGCATTAAAATAGCTTTAAAACTCATCTCTTTAAACAAAATGTAAGAACATTTGAAACCTAGTTTTATATTAAATTCTGTAAAAAAAAAGTGAAAAACCACAAACATAATATTTTCCTAAGTTTCTCTGATGGATAGTTTCCAACATAAAACCAATTTTCGCATGGAATGCCACATAATCAACTGGGCTAACATAGTAATTCTATACATTAGGACACACAAGGAACGCAAGCAATAAACTGGAAATTCCACTGTACTATTAATAATCCAATTAAAAAACCAAGTTGCTTACAAAATTGCTTATAAAAGAAGCTCACCCTGGGTAAGCTGGAAGTACGGCTCAAGGGTTTTACGCATCGTGGGATGCCTGAAGATGGCTTTGTCTGGGATGTCGCCAAGAAGGAGTTCGACAGTTATGGCAAACTTCTG
Organism: Lumbricus terrestris; assembly: GCA_949752735.1. Lineage (NCBI taxonomy): Eukaryota > Metazoa > Annelida > Clitellata > Crassiclitellata > Lumbricidae > Lumbricus > Lumbricus terrestris. Next base: position 52,480,957 of record OX457044.1, read on the forward strand.
CACCTAAGAATTTCAATTCACAAATCATACAGCCATCAGAACACACACAACCACAGTTTTTAATCGCCTAAAGAAACAATAACAAACCAACTTTTTATACTCAATGGATAGATTTATAAGAGCTAACAAAAGATAAGTAAAGAGAGAAAACCATTTATACGGGACTACTGTCCCGCTATCAGGGTTACCCAAGTACAAATGAAAAGAAACAGCATAAATGATTGCCCAACCCAGGTCACTAAAATTCACCGGGCCTATGGACATTTGTCCCCGCCCTGTCTCTTGTTGAGCTTGGGTCCTCGGCTGCAAAAATTTCTTCGGTGGCTGACAGTCTAAAAAAAGTTGATTGAATTAAGACAATTGTTTTCATAGGTTTTTTGCATTGCGACACCTCTGATTGGGTATTAATGTGAGGGGCACTTTATAATCTGTAATCACACTGCAATACCTTTGTTAAACTGAACTATGAGAACACTAACGACCTAATTAAATATCAGTATTTAGAAAAACGATGAAAGACAATGACTAACCGTCTGTTTGAATCCGACTGCGGTGTGCTGTGGTGCCTTCCTCATCGCCTGCAACAGATGCTTATGAGCCTCCGAATATTGCAGCTGGATTGCCTTGATACGTCCTAGAAAGCAACACAGAATCACATTCACACTTGCTGACCGTAAAAACTCAATAACATTGCTGCAGTTCAGACACTAAGTTTTCATAAATTTCCTTCTCAGTCTACAGCAGATTTTGACCAGCATGCTAATTTCAAAACAACTGCCCCTTGAAGTGTGGAGAGAATGGCTTTGTGTCTATCTTGAGACGTATGAATGAATATTTGTTATAGTTGACAGACCGCAGCCGGTTACAGTATACAATTATGCAGTTGAAACAATTTACAAGAACTCAGATTACAGAATACATAAATCTTAACTATACCAACTGAACAGACAGCCTGCAATACATCAGATAGTGGAACTTTATAAGTCGTGGCCTAAGCAGCTTACCGAGGTAGTAGAGATATCTTGCCCACTCATTGTTTGACGCGCTCTCCGGAAAAGTTGACTTTGAGACAAGCTTGACGGCCTGATCGTACAGGTTGTAGAACAGGTAGTTCCTGAGGAGCAGGTTCACAAGTGATGCCTGGCCCTCGTAGTCCGACCTCAGCGTACAGGTACGCAGGCGACCGTGAAGAAAACTGCGGAAAACAAAAGACAGGTAATACATAATCACTTTCAGCAAAAAACTAATCTAGCCAAGGTCCAGTGAAGAAAGCATACACAAAAATGCAGATGTTCTGTGACGAAAACCTATTAATATTTCAGACTTTACTAAAATGCCTAATGCATTGCTAGTTATGAAATCATTAACAGATTCTGTTTATCATTAATCTCATCTTAGTGCCAGTAGTAGAGGAAATGCCAGACGGCCAATCAAATACATATTCTGTTAACCCTTTAATGCCGAGATGGTAGTAAATGGTATGAGAAATCCTATACCCTCCGGCATAAAAGGGTTAAAATAACAGCTTCAACGCTAGAAATAGATGAATTTATAAATCATTTAAATCAGATATCGGTCATGGGTTCACGATTTCATACACCATTCCAGGTCATTCCATCAAGACCTGGTTGTCCCTTTCGCACGAACTTCACCAATGCTGCACGAAAGCTTAGCTACATGGTCAGTCCATCTTTCTGAAATAAGTCAACTACCAGTCTCCATAATGAACTTCTTGGGTCTTTCTTTTCCCATTTTCTACATGCTTTTGAAAACCATTGTCTTTGATTGTGGTGTGGTGATGCTAGGTCTCATCCGTATTCCCCACATTCTCAATTTTATTTCCACATCCAAACAGTACTCTTTGAGTAGAAATTACGAAGAACCATAAAAACATTCAGATTACATGAATGCATGACATTTAGCACCAAATGAACTGTGAGCATCTGAGCAGTGAGCACAGCACCTCTGTGTAATTATCCTGTCAACTGTAGAGCCACTATAAATAACTTTCATACACAGAGAAAAGCATTGTTGTCACATTACCTTCTAACTTGGTCCAGTTGTTGCGTAATTTCATACGCTCTGGCATAATAGAAGTAGCATTTCGCGGCCAGCATGTCCAACGTACGGCGATTATGCGACGTTATTTTGTCCATCAGCAGATTTGAACAGTCCAGAGCCTAGAAAACAATTAAATTATCACAATGTAAGACTACAAAATCAAACACATTCGATGAAATTAAGATAAGCAATGTTAGTTAGAGATAAATAAGAAACATAAAAAAAGAGTTAGCCAGCTGTTGTCATCTTTAAAGTAACGTAGGTATAACAGTTACTTGTGTCAGCTTTGTTGAAGAGGAGTAACAAATGCTCTAAGTATTATGTTGTAACATCGTTGTGCGTCTGTCATATTTAACTATCATAGTTAAAAAAAATTTTGAGGGAGTTTCCATTTCAAGGGAGTTTCGATTTCGGGGTTTTCCAACGGCCATGGTCGCAACGTACACAGAATCAGTTTGAAAAATGGTGAAATCCTTACGTCTCGCAGTTTCTTTTGGTCTAGCAGATAGATGAGTACGAGAAGGTGAAGATAGATGTCAATCTCTGGAATCTGAGTGAGGCCGCTCGATTTGCCCGTACGAGGTCGAATGCTCGGACTCTTGTCGACGGCATCCATCGGCTAAGATAAAAAACAAAACGTTGAAATTTATTTTTTTGGGTTTCAATATTATTGACTTTATGAACTTAATATTAAGATCATGGAAAAGCAAATTAAAAAGGAAAATCTTAAGCTGAGAACAAAACGACATGCAAAAAGAGCAGGCAGAGAGAGAGAGAGAGAAAGAGAAACCCAAACGTAGATAGAAAGAAAGATGGGGAGACAGACACAGACAGAAAGAAATAGAGCAAGAGACATAAACAGAGGTATAGAGGCAGGGAGAGAAGGAGGGAGAGTGAGAGATGCACTATTCAGATGTGTATCATGTAAGCCGGCTTTTGTAAGAACCTCTACAAATACTGTGACCTTGGCTATGAATGCCTAATGAGTGCAATGCATCTTAGCAAAGAAAATTTTCATGTTTCTTGGGTCAAGTTAACGGAGTGTGAATGCTCGCATGAAGGCTCTTCCATGGGGAAGGGTCAGGTGTGCCTGTAGGTATTTTTGGAGGGGGGCAAAACCCAATGGTCATGGTCAAATGTTTTACCAAGAGCTAGAAAATGCAAAGCGGGAAATTAAGAACATGGGCATTCTTCACAGAGGCTTCAACATATAAAATACATCAGTTTCACGTTGTGTCAATCATAAGTAATAGTGTTACGAAATTCGTTAAAAACAAAAAGTCGAAATTAAAAATACGCTCAACTTTTCTGGGGGTCTCTTGCCCCCCCCCCCCCTATGTGCGGGTGCCCATGGGAAGGAGATAAGCAGGATCAGCATGCAGTCCAGCCACCGAAAAAGCTTGTTCACCCGTTGGTACTAACCGATCTGGCCGACCTACCGTGACCCAATGTCTCACCTCCTCAAGGTAGACGAGAAGAGATTTCTTGGGTGTTGTTGCCCCTGCTGCGGGTTGGCAGAGCAGCAGCGACTTCCTCAAGACGTTGCTGTTGAGTCGCTTTCGTAGCGTCACAAGAACTCGAAGAGCCCTCGACATGAAACGAGGTTCCTTCGTCGACACGGCCTTTTCAATGTGCTTCAGATGCACACGAATGTCTAGAAGGAATCATCACATATATACGCTGCAGTTTCATTATTTAGTTATACTTCGTCTAGCTGCACTGGTAAAAATAGCACAGCAATATTCTTAGCCACAGTGCAATAGAGGCCAGGTAAGAATCAGCAATCTTGTACAACACTTGGCCAAAGAGCCAGGGAAAAGAAAGTAGTTTTGAGACAGAGAAAAGAGGTGATTGAGGCACCAGATAATAACGAAGAACGTGCCAATTGGAGAGCGATTATAAAGTGCAAGACCAATGAAAGCAGGAGCTTGACTTTTAGCTAAAGCAGTCCTTGCTCGCGGAGTGAGGACCAATGGGCAAATGCATGCATGGAAGGGTAATTAGTCATTGTAGCATCCAAAATTTATGCAAGGTTAGTTTTAGCAACCCAATGTTCTGGCGTCAGTGAAGGACACTGCGTTTTAGATGCATGCAGCCGAAAATCCTTCGTCCATTCTAGTTTAGTTGTTCAATGTCGATGAATCACATGCAAGATTTGAAAAGCAAATAGAACGTTATTAATCACAATATAATACTGGAAACATATAAATATACGGATACAATCGCGATCTTCAGGCACTTCTATTCATTGCGTCTCTCTGATACCGGTGGGCATTTATTTACAAACCTTCCATCGTGAGGACGTCGGCATCTTTTTTCGTCTCTTCGGGCGACTCAACTTTCTCTGCATCTTTCATCTCCACATCCTGAGTTCCATCTTTAGCCATTGCTGGATCTTCAGGAGGCTGGATGGTGGTCTTAATCGGGTCCGTCTTCATTAATTTATTAACAATTCGGCAATTTCTTAATCAATCACAACTGAAAACAACGAGTCACGGCAATGGCGGCGTATGAACATGCTCCGCAGTAACAAGCTTCCGTAAATCGTTCTAATATTAGTTATTACTGTAAAATGTATCTAAATAATTCCTATATTTTTAAGATATCCGAAAACATTTGACTGTTTTTTAATAAACATACATTATTCGTTGCGAATGTGTAAAGATAATTTGTTGCGATTCTGTTCACAAATGAACAAATATTTATTTAGCGCTTTTACTACCCCGTTCAGTTTGAGCATAATTTTTATAGAGTTTAGAAACAAGAGTTAACAAGTTTCACAGTCTAAATCGACCTGATTAAAAAAAATCATAACGTGTTTTAAAGGGTACAATTTTACAACTTGTAAAACTAAATACGTTGGTTGCTAAATATGCCTATGCTTCATGCTCGATTGACATTAATTTTTGAAAAATATTTGTAAAGCAGGACGCGATCAAGGCAACTCAGACGGGCAATTGGTAGCTAAGGCCAGCATAGAGAGACCAGCAGTAGTCAAGTCTGGTTGTAACAAAAGAATGGACTAGGGCTGCAGCAGCAGTAGGAGTAAGTGAGCGAGCAACAGCGCGTAGTTGACGCAGTTGATAATAACACGCACGGCCGAGTGAGTGAATGTGAGGAGCAAATGTGATCTCTTGGTCCAGAGTAACACGTACGTACAAGCCTAGGTCACGGACTCTGGTTGAGAACACAAAATCAGGAAGGGCAACAGCGATGGTTGTCATATCTAGCTTTGTCAACTGCTGGCGAGTGCCAATCAAGCCAAATGAATTGAGTGTGGTTGACGACATCTAGCGACTGCCAAAGAGTCAATGGTCGACCTTCAGAGTTTAAACGTGGCTTCACTAGCACGTAGCCTACAGCTTCAACATACAGAACATTATGACGACCTCTTAATGTTATAGCACAGAATAGATAAAGCGTAGCTTTATCTATTCTGTGGTTATAGGCCTATCCATGGGCGGAGTTTGGTTTCCGTTTTTGGACTTGGAGGGTCTAAAGCCTTCTTGGTGGGAGGGGGGTGGCTAAGCCCGGAAAAGATACCATTTACACGGTAAAAAATGAATCTGTGTCTTCTGGGGGGGGGGGCTTAGACCCCCAGCCTCTTACAAACTCACCCTATGGGCCTATCTCCATAGGCACAGGTCCTTCACTCGACTTAAAGCTCAAAACGTTGCTTTTTCACATATACTATCCTGATTCTTTCACTTCCCTCTACCTCCCACGCCAATTAATGCTGTTTTTAAGGTTCTGCCAATTAACGTCGGTGCAAAAAGTTGTTACGATCTCAAGCGACCGCCGTTGGTTTGCCAATAGCATATACCAGTTGCCGTCGTGTGCATTAGCCTATGTGCATCAGGGGCCCTCCGTGCGCCGCACCGTTTGCACCTATGACAAAAACGGCCAAGCACAAGCTGTTTCAACTCAAAACAAGTCATCCACCATTTATGGCTGTCTGCCTAACTCAGCGGTTCTCAACCTGTGGGTCGCGACCCCTGCGGGGGTCGCCTAACGATTTGCCAGGGGTCGCCTGGGCCTGTCAGAAATTTGTAAAATATACGAGTCAATTGTTAGATTACGGCAGTGAATTTAATATTTTCTGTTTTAGTTTTCAAATATAAATTCCACTTTTACCATACATCTAAATAATTAAACAATAGCCTATTCGGTTTGCTCAAAGAATCAATGCTGTCAGCTGTAGTGAGAATCATTACAGGGGCGGAGACTTGGGGTGACAATGAATGGTCCCATCGAAATTAGTGGCAAAGACCAAGCTTCTTATATATATTATCTTCCAATATTTCATATTAATTTTATTTCATAAATATCATTATAAATTTATTGTGTTATCCACTGCTTATCCATTGCAAGCAATTTTATTAGGATACCAGCTTAAAATGTCATTATTACCGTTTGCAAATGAAAACAAATTTTAAAAAATACGGTATGTCGGGAACATTTATTGAAATCTGAAATCATGTAGCCTACGCCTATCTGAGCACTGAAATCATAAGAAACTTTGTTAAGATGACAGCTTAAAAAGACACAGTTAGGCCCTACATTATGCAAATCCAAAATATCGCAAACAATTGGGAGGCGACACTTTGAAGTCTTAAGCCCTGACTATTAGTGTTGAAAAGTGAGCAATTTTGCGAAGCTGACAGCTTAAATTGCTATCACTGCAACGTGAAAATTCAGAAACGTTAGCCTATAAACAATGGAGAAAGAGGAATTTACAGTATTTATTTACTAAAGTCTTCAACCATGTCTTTCCGCAATGTAATCATGAGAAATGGTTTTGAGATGGCAGCATAAAATGTTACCATTGCGATGTGGAGATTCAAAATAATTTAAATAATGCGAGGGGCACCTTTAAGCCTTAAACAACAACTATCAGCACTCAAATTGTGAGCAACTTTGTTAGAATGACAGCTTTAAATGATATCATTGCAGTGTGAAAATCAAAAAATTTCGCAAATGGGGAGAAGCACTTAGGCTACAACCCTCCCTCTTGCTGAATAGACTTATGAAACTTGAACTTCAAACTATTGAATAGGTAGCTCTCTCACTCGCAAGTCGCAAGTGTCAGGTAGCCTCATACAATTGACAAAAGCAGTTTTTCGAATTGTGAAATGAAAATGCATAAAACATGAACAACGGAAAAAAACAGTGAGGGGTTACTCAATCAATTTTGATGTTGGGGGTCGTCACAACTTTCGAAATGCTTCCAAGGGGTCGCCACACAAAAAAGGTTGAGAACCGCTGGCCTAACTCATCGCCTGACTCCTCTCCGGATCTTGACCTCTGCCTACCGACTTTGCTTTGATTGAGCGCCTGTGATTAAGCTCGTTCCAGTGACTGAGCTCTTGTGGGCGCTGTAGAAATTCTGAGTTTACGATTTTGAATAGGCCTATAGCAATTATAGTAGGTTAAAACCAGAAGTTCTAGCTACCATCCGTCGCGGTGCGAGCCTACCATATAGTACTATGGATATATCTCAGCCAGTAATTTGTCCTGCCCATCGTTATCTTGACATGTCCGAGCACCATAGCCTAAGACGTTAGTAATAATAATTATTGTTAATGTCCAGTGTAGCTTCAGTTCAACGTCACTGTGGGATAACAAAGATCATTAGCGACACCCTCCGCCTTTATCCAGGATTGGGACTGTCACTGACAGAGTGCAACCAGTTTGAGAGGTTAAAATTAGCGGAAATCAATTTAATTTTATTATTAATTTTCTTATCGTTCAAATATCAGGCGCGGCGTGGAATAAGGATTTTCTTGAGAAATTGGAGGCTGTGGTGAATAGGAGGCGGGGGTAATGAGGTAACCTCTGGAAAAACGGTGCTGGATGACGGGTGGTCAATAGTTTGCGCAGGTTTAAAAACGCCAAAAAGCAGTTTAAATTTTCACGTCCTAGAATTAGTGTCACGTATAATAACTAGTAGGCCTAATGCAAGTGCGCGAATACCTGATAGTCTTGTCTTGTTTGAAGTAGTCGCAAGATGTCCAGAGACCGAGGTTGAGGAATATATAGCCCTGTGAGACGACGTGTTAAAGGTGTCTAAAGGATTTTGGATTGTGTATAAAGACAATCTCGTAATTGTCAGCGCTGATAACGTCAATCGAGCTTTACCTCTTCGATCAGTGATTGTGATATAATAGTGATGTGCACTCATCATCATCATCAATGACCATGGGCTCAATGCCCGTAAGTGTTCGTAGCCTTCCTCACAATGTTTCTCCACTCGAGTCTGTCCTGGGCTGCATGCAGTGGCGGATCCAGAACGTTTCGAAGGGGGGGGGGGGCTAAATTTTCGGTCTTGTTGGTGGAACAGGGGGAAAATTTGGTGGATTTTCGCCGCCAAAAAGTTGACGACCTTTTTTTATTTTATTCATCGACCAATTTTCCGGGGAAAAGATACCAATTCATCCGCCAAAAAAGTTGATGACCTTATTTTAGTCATCGACCAATTTTCCGGGGAAAAGATACCAATTCATCCGCCAAAAAAGTTGATGACCTTTTTTTGGTCATCGACCAATTTTCCGGGGAAAAGATATCAATTCATTCGCCAAAATGCTGATGACCTTTTATTTAGTCATCGACCAATTTTCCGGGGAAAAGATACCAATTCATCCGCCAAAAAAGTTGATGACCTTTTTTTGGTCATCGACCAATTTTCCGGGGAAAAGATATCAATTCATTCGCCAAAATGCTGATGACCTTTTATTTAGTCATCGACCAATTTTTCGGGAAAAGAGGATACCATCATTTCAACCGCTAAATCGAATGGGGGCCACATCCCATGCAATTTTTAAATGGGGGGGGGGCATGGCCGGATTGCCCCCCTGGATCCGCCCCTGGCTGCATGCCCCAATTGCTGTAGGTCCTTTCCGCACCAATCCACAATATCATCCATCCACTCCCGATGCGGCCTTCCTCTTTTGTTGTTGCCCTCCATTATTCCAAACATCAGAGTCTTAATCTTTCTATCATCTTTTATTTTGCAGATATGTCCGAACAATTTCAGTTTTCGTTATATAACCTTCTGCATCAGAGTCTCAGTCATATGCTACGCTTTATCTATTCTGTGGTCATATCCACCCTTTTGTATACTTCTTCATTGTTAATCTTCTGTGTCCAACTGTCCATCCAGTCCTCTATCAAGCTTTCCACTGCTTAACAAAAATTTAGCGTTTGGGGGATAACAATTATAGCGTTCGAAAGAAATATTTTAAAGGTGTCTAGACTAAACATGACATTAGTCGCAGTCCTTTTCTCGTTTTCTCAACAATCCGGTCGACAGACCGCAACCGGTCACAGTGTAAAGTCATGCAGTTATCTTAATCAACACCGACCTTAACTACTTAACAGAACAGACAGAATGCAATACAAATGCGCCAATAGCAGCCTACACAGCACGTCCAGAATAGGCTACTACAGGCGCTTCGGGAATCGAACTCAATTCCGCTGATTTCCATGCCAGTGTGTTACCCAATGCGCCACCTACCGCCCCACCTGAGTGCATAATGACATCTTGTGACTGCTAATGACAGTACTGTTGACGACGACTTCAATACATACGTACTATTTTTATAGTCTGTACAAGAGGGTTCGACGATATCTGTGCTAAGATGTTTCAAAGCAACTTAAATGGTATTCTTCAACAATAATTATTATCTGGCACAAGAAATCCTAAAAGTAAAATGAAAATTTCTGCCACAAGTGCACAATGGATGTATTGCATATAATTCTGATCGTAATAACTATAGTTGTTATAAGAATAATAATATTATGATATCAGATTTTGTTTCGATTTCGATATTTCAAAAGCGACAGCGTTTCAATCTTCAGAGTAGGCTAATGACATGCTACCCGCACAACAGCGATTTATGTGTTTGAAATGAAGTTACTAAAAATAAAAATAACGTCGGGTGGCATCAATTTGAAGGTGTCTAAGCAGAACACAATAGTACTAGGCTAAACTTAGTACGTCACAGATATTATTTCCAGTCTAAGATATTTATAGATTCAATTTAATGCTACACGTCCCGACATCAAAGACCGTTGACATGAACAGAAGTTTTCTATCAAATTGATGATCTAATTACTAGGCTACTAATTTGTAGTTTCCACTGCGCCGCTCATGACAGCCGCTTCCATTCCGTTAATAATTATATAGCGCAAGCGCATCGGTCATTGTGCTTTACTGTTTAACGACGCCTTGCTATAATGACAACTGGGTGATGTTGCCCTTACACCTCTCCCCAAGACCGCGGACGCCGGACGGAGTAAAATGTTTGACGACATCTGCTAGGACCATTTTAACCAACGGCACTGGCACCGTGGGTCTCTGTCTATGTCTGCCTGTATGTCTCGCTGCCTATTTCTGTCTGTCTCTGCGTCTCTGCCTTTCTCTGTATGTGTCCGTCTCTCTCCGTCTGTCACTGTCTCTGTCTGTATTTATGTGTCTCTGTCTGTCTGTCTCTCTCTATATGTATAGAGAGACATATATATATATATATATATATATATATATATATATATATATATATATATATGTGTGTGTGTGTGTGTGTGTGTGTGTGTGTGTGTGTGTGTGTGTGTGTGTGTGTGTTTGTGTGTGTGTAGGTCTATATGTTGCAAGTTTTTACTTCACAAACATTATACTTTTATTATAATCGCCCATTCTACTTCATGAGTTTTAATTTATCGAAAGGAATTGTTTGGCTTGAGTCAAATACGCGATTTATTCATGACACCGATTTTCCCGCCCAAAAACTAGTCAAACGACGCTGAATAGAGCAGTGGTTCTCAAAGTGGTGGTCCGCGGACCGGCGCCGGTCCGCGGAGACCTGATCACCGGTCCGTGAAGAAATCTGAGAGTAAAAATAAATTATAAATATTAAATTGATACATGTTTCAAACTATGAAATTATTTGAATTATTGTTCAAAATTTATTCAAACTTCTTTTTCGAATTCAAAAAATACATTACCAGTGCCTTATTTTAACTTGCCAACTGGCTTTTAAAACAATTTGCATTAAAAAAATTAATTATCTACGTCTATTACTGCAGTCAGTTTTGTTTGATTTCTATTGATTCTTTGGTGTGCGATAGTCAAGTAAACGCTGATCATTGTGATCAGTCATTAAGTTTTTTCTTACTGGATCTAGGTCTTTTAATTTTAAAACATGGTATAAAATTATAGATACAAACAAATGTGTTTTTGTGATTTAAAAAATTTGCAAAATATAAACAAGCCTGTCTGGGCATTTAAAATAAATTAAAATTAAAGAAAATTGCTAGAGCGTGGCCGCTCAGACACTCTGGTTGTATAAAATGATAGTTCTGAACTGGTTTCCTATGCGAACTTCCAAGCTAAAAAGGAATCGACCATTCACACAAAAATATGATCGACTATATTTAAAATGTGGTGATATTCTCATTTCTGTGTTTTATTTCGGGCAGGTGTTTCCATCATTAGCGTAAAATCTTAGTAATGTGTCGTTATCTATTTTTGCAGATCCTCTTATAGGGTAATATTAACAAACTTCCATTCTTGTTTGAAACTTTGGGTTCATATTTTTAAACTGCAATTAAATGACAATTAAACTGAGAAATAACATAAATGCTATTAGGAATATGCTATAAATAATTAAACAAATCCCTAATTACGAATAACCCTGTAATAGTCTTTTTTTATAATAGTCCTACTGTTGGTTTTTGTTTGCGCATGCCATCAAAGTTAGTGGTCCGCGAGGTTCCAACAAAAATTATTGCCGGTCCGTGGCCTGCGGAAGTTTGAGAACCACTGGAATAGAGCACGCATGCATAGCGACGTGTAGGCATCCAATGGGAAGCAATGTTCGCATGCGGTTCAGTATCTATCTCTATCCATTTCCATGCAGTTGATATGATCGAGTGTCGCCTGCGCTCAATTCGCCCAACGATCTGCATAAGAACAGCAACAACGACTTCTTAGCGGATGAGAAGCGCAAAGATCTCAGCAGAGACAGAAAGAGAAGCGTTGCTAAAAGACTCAGCAAACTGAAAACAGCAGCGACCAAGAAAAGGTTCAGCAGAGGAAACGCCGGCGAATCAAGTGAGTTGTAACAGAGTTTTTAAAAAATTCATTAAATAAATTTAATAAAATTTCATAATTTTTATTAAAATTTCCGCAGCTTCACGGACGCCCGCACATAGGAACAAGAGTGGGCACTTGTCCACCCCTGAAAAACTGACATTCATTTTTAAAACTAACCTTTTTTAACAAATTACTTTGCTCCGAGGCACTGATGATACAAATGATACAATAAAACTGAAAAACTGAGAAACTTATGTTTAGAAACCGCCGTGCAAAGTACCCGTGTACTTAATTGCCTGCTTTGCATTTTCCAAGCTCTGCTCAGGCAGAAAAGTTTAACCGTGACTATAGTGCTCCTCCCCCCTTCAAAGATATCGGGGCAGATTGAAACTTTGTAAAGACTCTGGACGCTACAACGACGCAAAAAGCGACACTCGATCACACGCACGCATACACACGCGCGCAAGCGAGCACAAACACGCGTACGCAACCACACACACACACACACACACACACACACACACACACACACACACACACACACACACACACACACACACACACACACACACACACACACACACACACACACACACGCACACACACACACGCACACACACACACACACACTATTTTCGCACTCTTTACAAACACATCGCTGAAACATTACTAACGACGGTTCAACCCAAATGGCTTAGGCCTAATAATTAAGTTAGTAGTAATAACTGTTTGTTAGTTTATTCTGTATTTCTCAGTGTAGCCTACCGGGATGCGGTTCGCCATCCTGCCTTTACACAATGATGAGTAATATCGAGTATGCTCTCATAATAATAAATTATAAGCAATGCTCATAATAAAATATCATATAGGTTAGGTACTGCTTATTTTACTCTTGACATGCCTTTTGAAGTTATGACCAGAAATTTTTTGAAATTTCTAACATTTTCATACAATTGATTTCTTCAACCTGATTAATCAATGACTCCCGTGCATGACCGTGACGACGCGACCTCCTGCTGAAACTGTACTATAGCGCCGTTGACACGAAACGGAGTATCCCCTCTGAATGCTATCCGGTGGGATGAATTAATCTATCCCCCCGGATGGAATTAACCGGTCTATACTATCCGGGAGGATAAACCATTCTATCCCTTTTTTTGAAAAATTAGCATAATTAAAAAAAATATGCTGTAATCAAACTCTAAAGTGACCCTAATTGTTTTAAGTGTCCTAAGCAATGCTCAGATAAAGGCAACTCGAATTTATTTAGTGACTCTGAGTGTTTCTAAGTGTTTTAAAAGTTTTAAGTGCTCTAAAAACAAGGCAAAAGAAATTATATAGTAAGAATAAACATACTTGTTAGTGTCATTGTTCAACATAAAGCAGATGAAAATTAATTTGCCCAAAAAAATACACGCGGAAGCGGTTTTTTCGACTTTTGGTAATTTGGGGGGATACAATTAATACGGGGGATACTCTATTTCGTGACACCGTCCCTGGCAAGACAAGATAGAGTTCATAGGACTCGATAATCAAAATTAATAGAGTTCCCTAAACTTGAGACGATAACAAAAGTAAGTAATGAAGACTATTTTCTTTATTAGACAACCAGCTTAAAGTAGTCAACAGAAGAAAAAAGTAATAGAAACATTAAGGGTGTTTTATGAAAAGTCATACAACATGTATGGAATGCCCTCCCACTTGAGCTGCGCCTGTTCCCTAGATCACTCTCTGACACATTCTATAAGCACTTAAAAACTGTTCTGTTTGTCCGTACTGGAGTCGGGAGCGCCTCTGAGTAGTTTCCTTGAAGAGACGCTATATAAATACTCGAATGAATGAATTCTTGTAGCAAAAGCTCTTTTGGCAAAGGCATCAACTCTATAGGTATGGTGAAATCCTGTGACCTGGACCGCGTTTAAGTAGCCGCTATTACTGCTGCATTAAACAGTGACGATTATTATAAAATCTGAATTTGTACAGGCCCTATAACCTGTCGTTTGTGATTATTCCGATGTTGAAAAGATGCAGTCCACGGTGAGACTGTTAGAACAATCATCGCTTTGAGAAGCAATGATTTAAGATATTATTGTTATGAACGTGTAGAAAAAATCTATTGAGTATGAAATCTATTGATTCTGAAACAAATATTCAATCTAGGCCTAATCTACAATCTTCTACAATCTCCATTGATTAGCACTGTCCTGTTTTCACGGTGCTATTTACAAGTAGGTCAGTAGCGTCTCAGACGTGTTTCTCTCCAAGTGACGCTATACAAATTTGAAATTGACATTTTCACCAAGACATAGATCTATGCATGTCATGTATGATTATTTCGCCCATATTTCACCCACTGCACTGGCTGTCCAATGTGTCCATCGAGCCAAGAATCCATTTAGAAATATATCTGCCTTTTAGTCCACAAAACACTTCATTTTAACTAACAGCCCTGTCCAAATCCCTGTTCCACGGTCACCAGTCATACAGATAGCTGTCGCTATCTGTATGACTGGTGACCGTGGAACAGGGATTTGGACAGTCGATATTATTGTGAGTCTTTCTGCATGATTTTGCCGCAAGCAACTGAACTCCATGCACCGCTATCATGGACGACCGCAGATATTTTCCAGGAGGAATGCGTAAAGTTCATGGTCACGATTGTCAGCAAGAGCGTGGTAAAATGAAGCAGATCAGGAAATTAAGAATAATGTGGGGGAAATTTCATAGAGATTTTAAAATGGAAAATTATCAACTTCACAGTGTGTATTAGTTGTAGGCCTATCGTAAGTGCTTCATTCAATGCAAAGAATTTGTTAAAAGTCAAAGTAGCAGTTTAAAAAGGAGTGCCAATTTAACATCGGGGGAAGTGCCCCCACTTGCCCCTATGTGTGGGCGCCCATGACTGTTTGGCTATAATAATAATAATAATAATAATAATAATAATAATAATAATAATAATAATAATAATAATAATAATAATAATAATAATAATAATAATAATAATAATAATAATAATGACTGTTTGGCTATAATAATAATAATAATAATAATAATAATAATAATAATAATAATAATAATAATAATAATAATAATAATAATGCACTCAAAGATTCAACGCCATAGCATTCAGGGGCACTTTCACACAACCAACCGGAGTCGAGGACGACCAGCCATACCAACAATAATAATTTGCATTATGTATTAGGCTTTGCATGCATCTGTGGGAATACAATTAGCACATTTTGCTAGTGTCTAGCCTAATGCTCACCGTTAATCAGTTCCAGCCAGTTGATGTTGCTCTGTTGGTTTTGAAAATAAATGATAATAATAATAATAATAATAATAATAATAATAATAGTCGAGGACGACCAGCCATACCAACAATAATTGCATTATGTATTAGGCTTTGCATGCATCTGTGGGAATACAATTAGCACATTTTGCTAGTGTCTAGCCTAGTGCTCACCGTTAATCAGTTCCAGCCAGTTGATAATAATAATAATAATAATAACTGTTATGACGTCATCAGTTGACCGTGTTAGTCATCATCGTTACGCTTAGCACAATTTATGCTTTTTCTCCGTCTTAAGATTGCGTCAGATCTGGATTAATCGATATTTTGATGAGTTAAGTTCTTGTGACTGCGAAAACTTCATCCATCACAGACGATACGCACAGGTTTAATTTCTTTTCAGTTGGATAAAACTTATCTTTCATCATGAGCGAGCATCGCAAGATTTAAATATCCGCCATCCTTTTTAAATGGCCTGTGACGTTTACGTCGCCATGGTGACGTACTGTTTATCCAAGGCGGATCGTTGCTGTTTACGTTTGAAATAAGATTTCGATCTACGCAAACATAACATGAACAAAAAACAATCTAAGGGTACCGGAACTTGCCGCGTTTGCTGGGCAAAGTTTAAAACACACTCATCTGATGGCACCGTTCATCGTCACGGTCCTAGGCCTTCACCCTGCCCCGGTTCTAGTCAGCCGTCTGCAGAGACATTAGCCCCCAACGCAGTGCAGACTGGGGTGCAGACAGTAGCGGGTGTTGACAGCTTCGTCGACCATTCTTCTCATGCCCTCTCAACCCCTCTCCAGCCGAGTATTAGGAATACTGGAGTCACTGACTTAGGAGGCAGCCAGCTTACGCCCGTTATGGAAGAGGACGTGATACAGCATCCGAACATCACTATGAGGTTGCTCAAGCACATCCCGAAAGGTGCTAGATCCGAGTGCGGAAGGCTTATGACAAACATTTTAAATAG
This sequence comes from Lumbricus terrestris, assembly GCA_949752735.1. NCBI lineage: Eukaryota > Metazoa > Annelida > Clitellata > Crassiclitellata > Lumbricidae > Lumbricus > Lumbricus terrestris. Next base: position 52,497,379 of record OX457044.1, read on the forward strand.
CATCCTTTTGAATCCTATGAAAATT